>VZTB01018007.1:814849-1050329 GCA_013397245.1 Thryothorus ludovicianus
AAGGAAAGGAAAGGAAAGGAAAGGAAAGGAAAGGAAAAAAAAAGAACAAGTGATATAGATATTTGTGTCACTAGCCATTTTTGGACAATAACATGCAGGGACTGCTTAGGGTGATCACAGTCATTACTGCTTTGGTACTCTAATAAAACTACCTAACATTTGTTTTCATTCTGCAATTACAAAGTACAGGCTTGTACTTGTAATCCATCAATGTTGTACTTACCTTTCACTGAAATTCATTAGAAATAGATTTTTTGAAATCCCTGTCAGCATTATCAGTATTTACTTTCTTCATCATTCTTTTCTGAGAAGTGGCTAAACAGCTCAAGACACACAGTTAACAAAAATTTTAATGATTTGTGTCAGGTGTCAGGATGAGCACAGAAGTTCCTCTTTACAAGTATTTATTCTGCAAACTATGTACATACTGCAAATTACTCCTGGACTTTTTGATTCCTTCAGGATGGAAAATATATGTAGATTTACATACTGCATGAAAGATAAGGAAAAGACTACAAGAGTCAATACTTTTTCCTCTTTTCTGCTTTAGTCATACTGAAGTTAGACTTAAGAGAAAGTCGGGTGAAAACTTGTCTTACATTTTGCTGGACAGCCATTATCTTCATGTATTTTTAAAATCAATAGAAAACTACTATGACATTTGTGGGACATTTTAATTACAGTCAAATCTATGTAGGCATTTTATTCATTAAAAAGTTCAAATTCCTCTCAGGTTTGCAAAGAGATTTGGTGTTGTAGTAGATCATAAGCTGCCACAATGAAAATGCTGAAGATGTAATGATCAGAGATGTTCGGGAAGAGGCATCCTCTAAGAGAGCGGATTTTCAGACCACTCTGAGTCGAACATGCAACTGGGTGGAATTAAATTAAAATAAATGTGTACTTCAAAGTAATGACAGACTTTCCTGGATACCTTGTTCCACTAGAGAAACTGCTCTTAAGCAGGGAGACTTACTAAATATTGCAGTGCTTATTAAACTTGTCAGCCCACACAAGCCTTCTTATCTCATACAGTCATCTGACGTTTTAAATACCCCTTGGACTGCCCACTCTCATGTTCTCCTGAACCTCACTGATTTATTTGGAGGGAATATTTAGTGTTTGATTAGAAGATGTATCAAAAAGTGGAGCAGTGCATTTGTTGCCCTATGGGAAGGATTACTGTAATCAACTTGAGATTTAAAATTCTTCCAAAGAGAGTATTAAGACATCAGATATTCAAATTACAGACTTTCCCTGTCTATCACTGGAGAGACAGTTTATGTTATGAAGCAGTCCATAAAATACGGTTTCTTAAAAGACTGTAAAATCCCTGTCTGTAATTAGAAGTTTCTGAAATTAACTAGAGGAAAGTGTAAATTTTAAGCAAGAGCAAAGGTTTTACCCCAAGAAGAAGCAGTCAGTCAAGGTAAGTCAGCTTCATATTAGTGGAGGTACTTTAGCAAAAGACCTCATCTATCACAAATTTTTCTTCACATTCTTTTGATACAGTCATAAAAATCAACTAAATCCTATAATACTTTGTCCAAGTAATGATTTAATTTTCATATATACCGTACATGGAATTATAGTTCTATGTGCTGTGTTCAAGATCCTGAAGATCCGTTCAAGATCTGTTCAAGCTTGTCTCATGCTCCTCACTGGAGGAGTCAACAGAGCATCTCACAGGTCTGCAGGGATATTTGGAGACCTGAGAAAACCACTTAATAGGCCTAAGAAGTAACCAGCAATCCTCATTTCCCATGGGAGAAGTTCTGAAAAGCTGTGGCAGACTAATTATCACTTCAAAATGGGTAAACCAAGTAAACCCTGAGAAAGGGTTGTATGATTAGAGCAGTCTTCCCCCACAGTTCAGAATAAACACCATCTGTGTGTCCCAACAATGCAAGTAGGTCAAGAAGTGGGTGGGATGCAGTGGCTGGAAATTTGTTTGGAAACTAGGTGAAAAGGTGAGGGGATGGGATGGAAGGGGTGCAGAGGGGAGGGGAGAGGGCAAGTAGCTTGTGTTCATGTGAACATAAGATTCTCCATGCTCCTCTCCACGTGTTCTATCACTGAGCTTGTGGACTGCACTACATCATTCTGCCTCCTCCACTCTCATCAGAATTCAAAGTTCTTGATCAAAACTGTCCTGTCTTTTCTTCCTGCAGCTGAAACTTATAATTTTTCCCGCTGACTCACTAGTATCACCAACCTTCTGATGTCCTTTTCCATGCTCCTTCCCCATCCTGTTAGATCATCCTGACTCTTAGCAGAATTAGACCACCTAATCTGCACAGACGGTGATGTACAGATGGGAAGGTACAGTAAGCCCCAAGGCTGATAAACTCTCCAGCACATACGGCTGCTCACTTGCTCTGCACTGCAGTTCCCTTCTGCTGAACTAAAAGCCATACTCCCTACTCTCGTTCCCACCCTGCCCCTATGTTTGCACTGTTTTACTGATCTGATGCCTTTATTCTAGCTCCTGTGGTCCTCTTCTCACCTCCCACTAATGCTGGTGCAATAATTTTTCATGATCTTTGGCACTTACCCAGTCGCTTACATTGCTCCCTTTACTTATCTCAGGCATTTTCCATCTTCCCTTACTTCCCTTCCTTCATCACACCATTTTTAATTGGTGAGTATCTTTAGCCCCAGGCTACATATGCATGCAAGATCCATGTGTTCAGTTTTTACCAGTTATCTGTTAGTCTGATCAGGATATCTCCCAGTCTTCACCACCTCATCTATGTCAGGCTGCAGAAACCTTGTAGCAGACTTCAGTCTTTCATCATTTCTTTAATGGGCTGCAGGCAACTCTTTCATTACCCAGTTATTTATCAGTCACAGTCTCAAGCTTTCTATTACTTTAGCTGCACAGTCATAATAAATAACCTTTATGATATCGGGGCCTGCATGACATTGTTAGTCTTCCACTAAGCCTGTGGGATACTCCTAGAAGTAGATCTGTTTCCTTCTCCTCATTCAAACTTATAAATCAGTCCAGTCTCACTTTTAACATATGTTTTCTTTTTTGAGTTGCAGCAGCTGAGACATATGATAAATATGCACAGATAAACCAAGAAATTGCCTCTTTTATTCTCCATTCTTTATCTATCTGTCTATGTTGCAGCAAATAACATATATGCATTTTCATTATTTCAGTCTGATTTTTTATCTTTCTTATTTATCCCCATTCTTCTTTTGGGCTAAACAGTACTTAATATCAGCCCAAAGAACTGAACCATAATAATACTCAATGGCATTAGTACAGTTTTTTAAAAACTGGAAAAGGTTGCAGTAGCACTGACAAATTTCTGTCAGAAACCATAGTCTTCTTGTGAAATACAGTGGCTAATCACTGCATAAATATCCCAAAAAAAACTTAGTTCCTACCTGCCTCCTCAAAACAGCACCTAATGATGAGATTTATCTTCTCTAACTTTACTCATTCTAAAAGCTAAATCCCAAACTAAGGTAGTATAAGAAAAACTAGCATCTCCAGAGGAGAGCTGATCCTGTTATGAAAGAGATGTCTTAATAGAGATGAATCAATTGTGAGGTAAGACACTGGTTACTTTCTTTACCAAAGGATAATAGATGACTAGAGGATTGTTCTGAATGACACACTCAAGACCAAGATGGGGAAAGTTAAATGGATGAGCAGTGTCTCAGGAGTCTGGGCATCGTACATCCTGAGCACAACAGGGCACAAGCAATCCAAGAGATTTCTGGATTGTGCTGATGGGGGCTTCCTTCTTCAATTAATACAGGAACCAACAAGGAGAGGTGTTATGCAGGACCTGGCTCCCTGGTTCTATGCTGAACCTTGTTCTCGCCAGCAAGGAGGGGCTGGTAGGCAATATGTAGCTCAAGGGCAGCCTTGGCTGCAGCAATCACAAAATGGTGGACTTCAAGATCCTTAGGCCAGTGAGGAGGGCACACAACCAGCTTATTGCCCTGGCCTTCAGAAGAGCACACTTATGCATCTTCAGGGTCAAAGCCCTTAAGAGAAGAGAGGCCCAAGAAATATTCAATTATCACCTCCTCTAAGGTCAGGAATGATGCATCACAATAAAGAGGAAATCAGACAAAAATGCCAGAGAGAGATGGAGAGAGAGCTTTTAGAGGGACGTGTAGTGATAGGTCAAAGGGGAATGACTTTAAACTGAAGGAGGGTAGGTTTAGATCAGATATAAGGAAGAAATTATTTACTTTGAGGCACAGATTGCCCAGAGCAGTTGTGGATGCCCTGTCCCTGGCAATGTCCAAGACCAGCTTGCATGGGCCTTTGAGCAACGTGGTATATTAGAAGGTGTCCCTGCCCATGGCAGGAGGGTTTTAACTAGACAGTCTTTAAGGTGTCTTCCAACATAAACCATTTTGTGATTCTATGAATAAAGAAGACTTTATTTCAAAGTCTTTATCTCTTTGTTTGCCCCCTGACTCTAAACATTAGCATACTTTGTAGCTGTGGTGATCCATAATATAAGGGCAACAATACACTACAGAACAGTGAATTCTGGCTTTGGTTGTTTCACAATCAAATTCACAGTGACTCCTCCAGCTAACAATAAAAGCACCTGCCACCCACTCCAGGAATAACATTTGACCAGTTTTATATTCCCTAACAATCAAGGGTCTTCTGATATTTGCAGAGTTTATTATTCCATTTGTTACAGAGTTTATTTGTCAACAAAGAAAAAAAATGTTACTTTACAGTACATTCACCTAAATAATACTTAGTTCCAGCTGGTTTAGTCCATTTTTTTTAAATGTTCTGTGAGAGAAGGTTAAGCAAGAGGAGCAGAACTTTATTTTGACCTTAGGGTGTAGTGTTATAAAATATTATATAAAAGATAGATAGGGATTTGTCAGAGTCAATTATGAAGTCGCGTTGCAGTTAGAAAGCTCAGCTGAGCTGATAGCCAGCCCACACAGCAGTGAGTCATTTTTGCCCCATCACACACAAAAGCACGCAAGCAAGGCATGTCAGTAGTGCGTCATACACGTCTCACCAATGGCAGCAGCTCCACTTGTGGACAAAATGAAGTTACTCACTGCACTCAGCTTCTTCTGAGACTCCAGTAGCCCATGCTCAGGATGTCACAGTGACATTTCACAAACACAAAGAAGTTACTTCTGTTCTGCTCAGACAACTCAGTTCTGTATAAATGCACCAGCCAGAGAAAATAGGAAAAAAAGTGTGCAGGATTGCTGCTTCAGATTGAAATGCCTCTGCTTAAAACCATTACAAATTGAAAAGTGTCATTATTTAATATCTAGAGTAGAAAAATAAAATTATATTTAATGAGTGTGAAGAGTGCAGAGGGACCTCAGGGATCTGGTGTAAACCCTTAAAATATGTGATTGACAGTGTGTTTATCAATAAAAAGGACAAATCGATGTCTTGGTCAAAAAGAAAGGCTTGATTCAATTGCCCACACAGATACATCTAGTGTCATTCAGGGTGTGCAAAGTCTATCACAGCACCTAGAAAAGGCTTGTAACCAGCAGTTAGGCAGCCTTTACAACATCTCAAGTGCCACAAGTTGATTTTTAAGGAGCCAAACTGATTTCTAATGTTGTGGAGCCTTCTTCTACAAACAAGTACAACAGTTTGCAGTGATTTTATTTCCATAATCCAAATTACATGCCCAGTCTACTTTTGTTAGCCCTGACACTTTTGGCCCGAGGTAGGAGTCTTGACCAGCTGAGATGCTGTGGGGTCCCTGACACGTGCACAGAATTGACCTGAAGGGCACACCTCTGGAAAAGCATCTGGATGTCAAAGAGGGTGTCAGACTAGTTAGACACCTATGTTGAAATAACTGAATTGTTTTTAGTGTCTAAGTTCCCATTTTAACCAATAGATGAACTATTACTAATAGTATTACTATTAATCAGTGAATGAGCTGTGTGGTGAATGTAAGCTACTGAGCACTTTAGAGATGCCTGCTGTTGGGTGATTTTCACTGTTCTCTGATCTTTGGTTGCTGTGGGAGCTCAGACTCTTGTCTCATCTCCAAACACCTACATGTAGATCTCTGCCTCTGGATGTGCATCCTACTGAGTTTCTACATTGCATTTCCCCAAATACAAATGAGGACAGTAATAGGTGGCCTTTATTGGTGCCACTGTGGGGAACATTCATTAGCACATCAGAAGGAGAGCTGCCATGGTGCTGTGAGTGCAGCACCATGAGCAGCTGAAGAACACAGGCATTTAGGCAGCTTGCATTCAGTAATTTCACTGTTCAAGAGTTCTCTGAGCTTTTATAGGAAGAGGTACCTACAAATATCTGCAACACAAGTCACTAAATTCACCTTCTTGGGCTTGGATTGGGATAGACCAGACAGTCCACCAAGCTACCCAGTCTTCCACCTCTAGTTTCGAATTTCCTGCAAACTTCAGGATCTTGGACAGGTAAATTGAGGAAGTATGCACGGTCATACACTACCCTACCCTAACTTAGGATACCACCGTGTCTTGTGGTTGGCTGGATAATGCTTCCCATGTAATCTCAGCATGCAGCTTGAGTAAAATCTCTCAGACTTTTGTAGATGTGAAGTATAATATTTTTTTTATTCTTCATTTAGGGCATGTGATGTTTAAACAGTTCAATATGATTCTTTGCTGAAACATTCTCTACTTTTATCATGATGTCATAGTTCAGTTCCCCAAATTAAAGGAGGAAACAGAACATAAAAATTTGATATAATGGGGAAATTAGGCACTTTCCTTCCTAATTGCACTTCTATCAATTTTTGCTGAAAAGCTCTTGCTATTTCCTCCTATTATTAAAGTAACATAATGATTTTGTTACTCTAGTTCTCAGGAAATCTGATTTTTTTAGTTCTTTTCACTGGGTATGACAACAAAGAGAAGAAGAGAAAAATTACTACAGAAAGAATTATGCAGCCTGAAAATTGCTTTTTCATTCAATGGGGACAAAAATTTTCATGTTCACAGAGTGATATAATAGTTTTAGTTGTAAGGGACATTAAGTTTCAAATTTCCATGTCATGGACAAGGACACTTTTCCCTAAATGACATTGCTCAAATCCCCATCCAAACTGACCTTGAACACTTGTAGGAATGGAATATCCACAACTTCTCTGGAAAACCTGTTCCAAGGATGTAACACTCTCAGAATAAATTTTTTTCTTTTATTTTGTCTAAACCTATACTCTTCCAATTTGAGGCCATTCTACCTTGCCCTATCATTACATGCCCTCATGGCCCCTTTTAGGTACTTTTAGGAATATAAGATCTCCCTGGAGCCTTCTCTTCTCCAGGCTGAACAACTCCAGCTCTCAGTTTGTCTTCATGGAAGATCATTTTCATGACCCTCCTCTGGACTCACTCCAACAGGTCCATATCTTCTCTGTACTAATGGCTCCAGAACTCGATCCAGTACTCCAGGTGGGGTCTCACTGGAGAGTGGATTAAAAGGGCAGAATCCTCTCCCTTAAACTGTAAGGTTCACATTAAAAGGCTGAGCATGTGTCCTGGGTTGATGTACATAAATTTGTACTTACACAAAGATGTGTTTGTGCATTGTCTAGTCAGGTTGCAGTATAAATTCATACAGACTGTACATTATTTTCAGATTTATGTTTGAAGGGAGAAGGCTAGCTTGCAGTAGAGATGTTGCAATTGCAGATTTAAACTGGGACAGGGTCCTCTTAGGAAGGAGGAGGAAAACATAGTTCGATTAGAATGATCTGCTGCAGGAATAGGGGGTCTGGAATGTCTCATTACCTCCTTTATAATTAAGACCAGGGACTTTTGCAGTCTGTGGTCAGCAAAAACCCCAGAGACCATAGATATGACCCAATACTCTGTGTATAGAAGAGGAATACTGACTGAGTGCTTCAAGCATTAAAATAAGCCTAAACTTCTTCGGGATATTGTATAACGCAGATAACTCATTTCTAATACTGATTAGTTAATAGTTATGGAGTCCTGATTCTGGATCTGACCCTGTACAACATCTAGGAACCAGTTTAGCATAAATCTCACCCAGCTAGAGATGCTCACACCTCAGCTGGCAGTGGAGAGGTGTTTCCAGGTGTTTCCACAGAAGCATGCACATGACCCATCTTACGGACACCAAACCAGAATAAGATGAATCACGACTGTAGAGGGGAGTCGGGGTGACTGACTACAATGTGAATGCCTGCAATGCAAACACTTGGAGGTGGTCAGATGAGTCCTGCCTTGACAGACCAGAATCATTTGCAAGATAACCACAGGACTAGAAAAACAGCCAGGAGGGAGTACAACAAATATTAAAATGCAATTAGTCACCCTGATAGCCTCTAGTGTAATAAAAAATTGGTCAATCTTTAATTATCTCCATCCTTCTTTAGAGGGATGTGATTTACTAGGCTTTCCCCTTTTCTCATGCTTTTTCTTGTCATGTTATATCAGTCTGGGCAGAATTTCACATAGATCTCAGGGCCCTAAGCCTCTATATCAAGTTTGGTGCACAATTAAAAATAAAACTGAGCATTTAGTCTCGTGAAAGTCTGGATGAGGACTACAGTGACTTCAGATATCATCAGAAGTCAACAATTAAAAACAACAACAGTTAAAACCAACAAAAACAATAGCAACAAAAACCAAAACAATAACAACAAAAAAAGCAAACAAAAAGCCAACAACCCTCCATGACAACAGCAAAACCGAAACCAAACCAAAACAAACAAAAAACCCACAAAAAACCCACCAAAACAAAAACAAAACAAAACAAAACCCCAACAAAACCAAACAAAAAGAAAACCACACCAGAGAAAATCTAGAGAAAAAATAGGTAAGTATAATATAATATTGGTAACAATAATCCTAAATTGTACCAGGACTAACATTTTTTCATGGCTAGTACCAAGTCTTCTAAGCATACAGAGATTTTTGGAAGCTTTTTTCTAATATAAGGATTAAGTGCATTAAGTAATTCAGGAAAAACAGAAGTTGAAAATGTTGATGCACTTTTTCTTCAGAATTTTCTACTTGTGCGGAAAATTTGTATATAATTTAAGGACTCTTCATGCTGATAATGCACTTAAAGTTCATAAATGCTAATGCTATTTTCTTTACAGCAACTTAATTGGATCTTCATGAAGGTTTTTTTGCCCATTAACGATAAAGCCAATGTGACAATCAGCAAAGCTGTCAAATGTTCAGCTCAGTCCTTGCAGCTTTATCACTAGGATGTAATAGAGGTAAATTGCAACAACATTTTATAAAATTAATCACCCAAAGTTATTTCCGGAGCTTATAGTTCATGTGAGTCTCCTGCATTTCAGGTAGTGAGTTGAAGGAAAAGGAGATAGCCACTGATGCTTGAGTTGTGGCTTCCCATTGGAGGGTAGTATTGTGTGAAAGACATTTGGTAGAGAATACAAAATGTGTCATGTTCAAATGGGGAATTCATGGATAGACTCACTGAGCTCAGAAAAGTGACACCGGGAAACATCATTAGCAGAATTGCTCTTTGAAGCCAAAAAATTTTGCAGGGTTTTTGCTGAAGTTGACAGCATCTATCATGTTCTCAGTACGTACCAAAGAAATTTCTAAATTACGTCCTATACCTAAGATACTTCAGACCACATTTTGGCTGCATGCATACTTTTAGACAAGTGGTAAATGTTCATCATCACTTTTTTACTTTCTTGGCATCTCTGTCCTACATTAGCATATCAACAGAGCCATAAAATCTGCTTCATTGTCCAGATATTCATCAGCATGTTCCCTTTTGAAAATGCTGTAATACTAGTGAAATACAGCAAATCAAGCTGGTGCAGAAAGCTACAAGCACACTTTTGTGCCAGCTTTGATGATCTGCCTCTTCCAGGTTGCAGTGGGATTTCATCTATACTGACATTGTCTCTTTGTAGTATGCAATTGTTAATAAAGTCTGGGAGATTATTTGTGTTTCTACATCAGCTGACCATGTCCTGTGGCTCCATGGCTGCCAAGAAGAAACAAAGCCCACAGACAGTGATGTCCCACACTCTGACCTCTCAAAGGACACAGATGAGTCATAAGCTCATGATGCCTTTCTTTGGAACTGCCTGTTGTTGTAGCAATTGCATGGTAGATTTTGGATATTTTCCATCAGAATCAATATATACTGGCACTCATTTCTCTGAAACCTTTATTTCTGACAAGATAATCACTGTTTTTAGCTACTCTTCTGGAACATGTAATAGTTTTACTAGTACTATACAAGCATCTCAGACTTTAGGAGAACTATTTTGATCTTAGAAAGGCCAAACATGACTAAAATCCTCTTTAGTCCTGGAGCTAATACAGGTACATTGTAAAGGTGTATCTATTGATTTAGAAACATACACTATACTTTTCCATGCATGCCATATCTCTACTCTAGCTCCCCTGGGCCTCATAAGAATCCTACACTTTCTTGGAGGAGATGCTTATAAACTGCTTCTGTTCCATCAAGTTTTTCACTACAGTGGGGAAGCCTTTGTTCACATTTTACCACTCCTATCATAAAAAATCAAGGGTATTAAGATGCAGAAAAAGACACCAGCAATGCTTTTCAACTTATCTAGTAAAAAAAAAAAGAAAAAAAAAAAAAATAGAGGAGCAATAGGCAGTCTGATGTCACTAGAAAGTACTTTAAGTATGGACAGAGATGATATCCAAAGTGGAAATACCTGGATACCTTCTTTTCAGTTCATCAGACAATGTTTCGTTCTCAGAGGTTTCAAACATATATCTGTGTTTTGTGTCCATTTCCAAAGTGTCGTAAGCCCAGTTGTAGGTCATTGATATTTCTTCCTAGCTTCCAGAGAAAAGTCCAGGGAGTTCACCATGCCAATGAGGACCCCACTTTGTGGTTTCAGCACTCAGGGTATATAAGACAGCCAGGTCCTTAAGTGCAGTGTTGAGATGGGTTAAATAGAATGCAGAGTTTTTAGGTATGTTAACATTAAATTGGCACAGGTCACAGGAAAGTTCAGTAACAGCATGTAACTAGGCTGTTTTAACCAGGCAAGATTTAATGTGTCACCATTTAAGCTGTTGTCAATTCCATTGTTCAACTAGAAAGTTAAAAACTAAAAAGCTAAAATTGAACCAAATAGTGTATCCTCACACCACTTCTGTTCAGAACACCAAGTAATGGAACAGATATGCCACAATTTTGAAATGAAACAGCAAAATTTTTATTGCATTATGTTAAAATAATTATCAAATTAATACTAATTATACTTTTACTATATTTTATTTATAACCATTCATTTCTTTTTATTTTAACTGCACAATTGCTATGCTGAAAAAATAAAACATGGAGAAACACAAATCCTGTTTCAGTTCTTCCTGTTCTTGACAAATTTTTACTCTATGCTCATCACCTTAATTTCTTAGTTCTTTACCATCCAAGGCAATTCCAACAGCTGAGGTGTGCAGAGTTCACTCTTTTGGAGTGTTTTGTTCAGTGCTGTGTGTTGCTGAATGCTTCGTTGGAGAATGTCTGGCCGCAGAAATACCCCTTTTGGTGACAGCAGAAAAGGCAGAAATGTTTCCAAAAGCCATTTGCTTTGATTGGAGATCACTCCACAGCCTGGAGGACCCCCCAAAACACCCTTCACCTTGGCAAATGAGCATCCCCATGGCAAAGGACTGAAGGTGACCACTGAGCAGGCATGGACACCAGCACCCTTCCAGCATCTGAACTGCCTGGTTCCTGTTCTCCCAAAACCACTTCCTCCTGTCCTGATCCCTGCTGTGGCCTCTCAGTGCTGACCACAGCTTTTACCCATCTCCCCACCAAGGCTACACTTAAAGGACATCTGGACATGTAAACAGACTCTTGATGCTCTCTTGTATTAGACATTCCCACCAGCTGTGAGGGAACAGAAAATAATTCCAACTCAAAATCTTCAACATAAATCTGCGCTAAATTTGATCATTGTTGCTCTTCTACTATGGAGGACTCAGTCATAATTCTGATAGAAATCTTACATCTAACTGCCCCTGGGATTTATAATACCATAATATTATAACATAACATAACATAACATAACATAACATAACATAACATAACATAACATAACATAACATAACATAACATAACATAACATAACAAACATAACATAACATAACATAACATAACATAACATAACATAACATAACATAACATAACATAACATAACATAACAACATAACAACATAACATATAATGAAACAGCTTTCAAACCAAACTTCAGAGCTCAGATTTTCAAGGAATATTTTGGTGAGTACAGGAGTTATCCCATATTTCCTCTAAAGATTTAGGTTTTGGAATTAAGTCCATTGTGGAATACAGAAAAGAAAAACCCATGGACATTTTTATTGGGAAAGAGAAGGTATTCATGTGCCTGAGGTCTTCCTTGTGTCAGAATTTTCCTGTTTACATAGCAAGGAGTCATCCAGGTCCACTCTGCCTTCACCCAAGCCCGACTGCATTGTTTAATGATGGATTTGTGTGCTGCGCTAAAGTACATTTTATGCTGATACCACAGACTGCACATAGGAGTCCTCCTGATCTCCCATCCAATCTGAATTATCCTGTGATCCTGTGATTGCATAAGGACTGGCTGTCATCAAGCAAAAACTGCCTGTGGTAAGATGAACTTCAGATGCAACCTGGGATATTTATAGAGGACAAGTCACTAGAGAAGTACAGCTGTCTCTGTGTGTGAACACTCCAATTTAGCTGCATTGGCTCATGGCACTTGTGTGTTCACACAAGCAAGTGATTCTCTCTGGTGCTGTCCTTTTTACAGTTTCGAATACAAGCAGCTGGGAAAGCCCATACTTAGTCATCTGTCTGGTTGTCTCCTTCCAGGAACTCCACAGAACGCCCATATGCTACCCTGTCAAAAGTGGCATTGCTGTTATCCACTGAGAGCAGAGAAACAGCAAAGGGAATGTGCAGAGAGCCCAGTGCTGAACAAGAGCTTTAAATAACCCAGGTTCTAATCTGTGCTATCACTCTTAACTTAGGTATAACAAAATGATATGACATTTAGATGAGCTAGATTCTATAAACAATATTTTTACACGCTTAGGCAAACAATGCTTACATGTAAAGAGCATATAAACTGTAATAAGCCTGACTGTAATTGTTGAGGCCTTTTATTGATGCCTATCACTAAATAAAAGACAGACCAGATGCTGGTATGTGTCAGCATCATTATAACCATGGAAGAACTATGAAAACAACTGAAGATGTCTCTGGACCAAAGAGGATTTGGAGGTGTTTGGGGTTTTGTTTTTTGGGATTTTGATGTTGTTGTTGGGGAATTTTAATGGTATCTTTATTCTCCTTAACATCAGCTGGAATAGCAATACAAGAGATTCAAGAAATCCATACGATTTCTGCAGGATTCCATATCTCTGGAAGAGATGAAAAACACCTGGATCTGCTATTCTCTATCAAGGAAGAAGTGGTGACAATCTTGGCTGTACTGCTGATGAAATAGTGGCCTTTAAGGGCTTGAAGGGACTGAGAAAAGCAAGGAGCAGAGCACACAGCCAGGATTTCCAGTCAGCAGACCTCAGGCCGCTCAGGAAGGTTGGAGGTGGCCTTCCATGGGAGACAGCACTGAGGAGAAAAGTTGTTCAGGGTAGCTGTCAGGTGTCTAAACAGAGAGATAGATAAAGTGATTTGAGTCCATCATAGGATCAAAATGTTCAGGAGATCATGGAATCATGGAGTCCTAGAATGTCCTGGGTTGGGAGGGACTTAAAAGATTGTCTCATTCCTAGTCCCCTGCCTTGGGTAGAGACACCTTCCACTAAATCATGTTGGTCAGAACCACATCAAAACCGGCCTTGAACACTTTCAGGGATAGGATATCTACAGCTTCGCTGAGCAACCTGTGATTTTGACTGACCACCCACACAGTAAAGAACTTCCTTGTAATATCTAATCCAAATCTGCTGCTCTCTTGCAGTTAAAAGCCATTCCACCTTGTCCTGACACTAAATACTCTTGTGAAAAAGTCTCTCTCCATCTTTCTGCAGGTTCCCTTCAGGACTGGAAGGCCACAGAAAGGTCACCCCAAAGCCTTCTCTTCTCCAGGCTAAACAGTCCCAGTTCTCTCAGCCTATCCTGACTGGAGAGGTGCTGCATCCCTCTGATGCCTTGGAGTGGCTACCTAGAGCAGAGGATAGACAAGATTAAGAGAATGAAGTAGGTACTTATTTAAGGCCTTCCATAGGTACACCTTGGGCAGTCAAAAGCCTCCAAGAGGGACTACACCCAAGATGGTGATGATGGTCATGAGTTTTTCAGGCAGATATAAGTTTGGTCCATTTATATATCAAGGGTTCATTCTCCAATTACAGCTTCAGGTAATGAAGTGACATACCCCCAATTTGCTCCCCTCCAACTCACTTTTGGTTATAATTTTTGGGGCCTGAGGCAGTAGTGTGCCCTTGAATTTCAGACTTTGAGGGATTGTTTTGTCTGACCAAAATGTAAAGACGGTAACTAACACTCCATGTGGAATTTAGACTTATACACCAATGCAGTACAGGATTTGAAAAACATAATACCTAAAATCCTAAGGCATCACCTCTAATCGATGGTGCCCCTCCTCTGAATTGGCTCTAACAGGTCCATGTCCTTCCTGGGCTGGGGACCCCAGAGCTGGATGCAGTATCCAGGTGACGTCTCATGAGAGCAGAGTAGATGGGGCACTTGGACCATGAGGAGACACTGAGGAATCTGCACTTGCTCAGAATGGAGAAAAACAGCTTCAGAGGGACCTTATGGCAACCTTCCAGTACCTGTGGGTAGGTTTTCAAGAAATGGAGCCAAGCTCTTGACAGTTGTACGTGGCCTGAGGACACGTAAAGATGGTCACAGACTACAAGAAAGGTTCTACTTGGATATAAGAACATTTTAAACATCTAGACAGACAGATACTGGAAAAGCTGGTCCAAAAAGGCTGTGGAATTTTACTCCTTGGAACCTTTCCAGGACCCAGCTGGAAAAACCCCTGAGTAACTGAAATAACTTTATCTGCCTGCCTAGCTGACCTTTCTTTAGGCAGGGGCTGGACTAGTGATGTCTGGGTCCCTCCCAACCAGAATGATTTTGTGATTCTGCTGCTGTCGTGTTTTAATGCAATCAACAAAAAGTGTATGCCAAACCCTGGGAGCCATCAGGTACAGTTCTCTGGGATCATCCAAGAGTAATATGAGTTACTGACATAGATGTACCACAGCAAACCATCCTATTGAAGAAGGAAAATGCAGAGATTGTTATAATTGCATTAGAGGTCTTTAAAATCTTGAAATTCAGTAGAGATTCATACCAAGTGGATCTGCAGAGCACGATGATGACAAGGGATAAAAAATTACATAAGCTTATCTGAGTAAAATAATAAAGCTAGAAAAAGAAATTAGTTTCACTTTATTTGTCATATAAAAACAATTTTAAAAGTTTACTACAAGTATGTCTGAAATGCATAAACAAAGGTGAGCATAGGTCTAATAAGACTCGATATTATCAGCAGATCATATAGCAGATGATGCAGAGAAGGCTGAAGTATTCAGTAGTTTCTTAAATTTTCATTTGGAAAGAAAAAGCTTGCTAACAATCCATGTGAATTTCAACAAGATAAGAATTTGGCTAGAATGTAGAAAGGACACATTAAATAATGAATTTGAGTTGGCAAGGCCTGGTGGATTTCACACGAGAAATTATGCAGAGCCTGTCTTCCCTCATCCCATTTTCCCTAAAAATGAAGAGGAACAAACCCAGTACTTATGTCATAAAAAGGAAAAGGACATGCACATGAATAAAGACCCACCATTTAGAAACAATTTTTGAAGCATCTGACTGCTGTCAGAGCTGCATTTGTGTAAGTTGACAGTGTCTAACTTTGATGGAAGTATAGAAGTAAAGGATTAGCCATCCAGTATTACTCATAACTTGAGGCCTGATTAAAAGTAACCTATGGGGAAAAAACTCTTATTGAATTCAAGTATTTTATAAGCCAGGCCAATTCCTTTCATATTTAATTTGAAAGACAGCTTATGAAAAAAGATGCTCACTTGTCAAATATGAAAGCTGATTAATACAATTTTCTGTAGATCTGCAGGTTCAAAAAGAGGCAACAGATACATTTCAGTTTAATGAGCTGTTAGGAAACATCTGTGCCTTAGTGTACCTCAAGTTTAGAAAAGTTCTGCACCAGGTAAATTTTTTTCCAAAGTTCAGATCAACCTCTATTTTAAACTTTAGCATTAATAACTTGCTAATTTTCTCCTGTGGGGCCTGGGAACATATCACTCTGTGTGCATCCTACTCCCAGCTGATCATGCATGATTCAACATAGAACATTTCTATGAGTTACATTCATTTAATGATCTCATACTAATTAAATGCTGGGGCCTGAGAAGCATCTGCAGCTCCCCTTAATAGAGTCTAGAGCATACAACACCTGGTTACCTTTTAGTGCCTAGTTAAGATAGCAATCTCAGCGAGTGATTGCCCAAGTACACTCACATGTTCAGTTTCCTCAACAAATTCATAACTTAAATGAAAGATTTTGGCAGCATTTAACATAGAATTGAGACCTAGAGTAGAAAATAGCTTCAATATAGAAATTTTATTTCAGTTTCATCTTAATTTCATTTCAGAATTGATCTTTCCAAGTTCAAGAGTTAAGTCCTTGCTCCAGCTCCTACAGAAAAAAATCAGTAGATATTGAAGGTCATTACTTAATTTCTGTTTATTCAAGTTGTCTAGAACTGAGACACACATCCTCTAATCCTAAGCACTACAAACCAAAAATCACCAGCTGTATATAAGTCAATTAAGCTGCAACAATCTGTGCCTGCAAAAGAGCTAGAATTACTTTTTAAATAATACAAATTAAACAAGTGGGACCATCTCATAGTTCTGAGTCTTACTATGAGCTCACAGCAGGTCCTGCTGTTTTGAATTCTAAGTGCTAAATGCCTTTAAAACCTCTGCAACAGTGTGAATTTTGAAGATGCCAAAGAGCCTAAGGAAGCAGTCTCCTGGCCCCATGGAGAGAGGAGCCCACACTGGGGGAGGTTTGCTGGCAGGACTTGTGACCCCACTGGGGACACACACTGGAGCAGCCTGTTCCTGAGGGATTGCAGCCCACTAGGGACCCAAACTGGAGCAGTTAATGAAGAACTGCAGCCCCTGGGAAGGACTCGCATTGAAGACACTAGTGGATGACTGTCTCCCATGGGAGGGACCACACTCTGGAGAAGGGGATGAGTGCTGGGTTCTTCCCCTGAGGAGGAAGGAGCCGCAGAGACAGTGTGTGATGAACTGTCTGCAATCATATTCCCATCCCTCTGCACCACTGTCAGGGAGGAGGTAGAGAAATTGGGTGAAAAGATGAGACCAGGAAGGAGGGAGGGGTGAGGGAAAAGTGATTTTATAGATTGGTTTTATTCCTCATTATCCTGCTCTGATTTGATTTGCAATAAATTAAACTAATTTCCCCACTTCAGGTCTCTATTGTCTATGCCAATAATGTTCACACAATAATGTGTGAATTCTCTCTCTTTGCCCTTATCTCAGCCCAGGAGCATTCTGTCCCCTACTCAGTTGAGGAGGGAAGTGATGGAGTAGCTTTGGTGGGCACCTGGAGCAGTTTGCCCAGTTAGGGCCAATCCACCACATTTGGGTGGGAGCCATCACAGGCTGATTTTCACTCTTAGA
The DNA here is from genome assembly GCA_013397245.1 of Thryothorus ludovicianus. NCBI lineage: Eukaryota > Metazoa > Chordata > Aves > Passeriformes > Certhiidae > Thryothorus > Thryothorus ludovicianus. The sequence continues at coordinate 832,584 of VZTB01018007.1, forward strand.
CACTTCAGTGCATCTCTGCACACAAAGTAAGCCTCCTTTATTGTATTTGGACTTCCATGGCTAATATTTTTTGTATAAACATGAAGGTCTAGTGCTGTTGCAGATACTCTGTGGTATTCAAGGCACCTGTGTGGGATTTGCTAATGCAAGACAGAAGCCGTGTAAAAGACGTGCTGTTCTGGACTTGTAGGTGGAACCAAGCCAGCATACCTGAGATACTCAAAGGCAGTGAATTGTCTTCTGAAAACTAAGCTGAAGTCAAGTCAATGCTGTCATTAGAGCTTCCTAACCACCAACCTCTACATGCCTGCTTTAAGATGAAGTGAATAATTCTACCCCTTGAATTTAATGAATAGGACTCATCTGCCTAGGCAGAAGTTTCTAGCATTATTTGAGGCAGTGTAGGGTTCTACTTGGAGGTGCAGCTCCAAAAAGGCACAGGTTTGGTGTACGACCATTGTCACATCTGCCAGCCCTGAGCAGAGTGCTTGGGCAGCCTCAAGGATGTCACAGAATACTGATGTACTGAACTGCAGTCAGCTGAAAGCTGCAATTATAGCCTAGATACACAACTAACATATAGACATCCACATGACCACATACCCTAGAATAAAGAAATCAATTTCAAACTGAATCCTTCACAGTTTTGTCTTAACTCTGGTGCATACTTCACCAAGCTTTGTGTATTCAGGTGTCCCAGATGAGATCAGCCAATTTCAGGAAATTGTGGAATGACCTGAAACAGTCAATGATGCTCCAAGTAAGAGAAAGCAACAAGTATCTGTGTGGGGGACACAATGAGATTGCACTAGTGCCCATTATACAGTATAATGAGAAGCAGTGACACTCAATGTAATGAGCAGTGGTGATTGCAGTGCACGATCACACTCTCACTGACAGTCTGGGAAATAGAACATGAAATACATGAACCCAGAGACCTAGTGATCTTGAGTCGTGTCTTGCTCATCATTAACACCTATATGAGTCATTAGAACATGGTGAGGACATTATATAAACTTTTATTCACTATCTGCTGCAAACTGCATTGTTTAGCTGTTGTTCTGACTATAAAACTCATTTCTATCAGAAGCTATGAATAGAAAAATAAGAGAAAAACAAGAGTGAGAAACATTTCTGTTTGTCGAGGATAGATTGCCAGTCAGACACCCTATTCCCAGTTATACCAATCTGTCAGCTTGGTTAATTAGCAAGTCATCAAAGAAAACAACTTTTCACCTTCCACAGAGCTTCAGTTATAACTATAATTTGACAGGATGGACTTCAGTTTAGTCATATTTGTGATAAACCCAGCTATGTTGTGCATGAGATTTTTCTCATCATCATTTGAAAGCATAAATATTACTAGGGCTCTAGCTCCAAAATACCATGGACCATGGTGAAAATGCTTACTGATTTGTGTCAAGTATACACTGACAAACTGTTCCTGCTCTGGTGAATCATCCTGGACATATTGCATTTTTTTTCTGGGCAGTTGGTCTACTACAGGTTATTTGCAGCATGGCAGAGAAATACTGCAGACTAAAGGGATGTTGTGGGTTCTGGGATCTTGTGTGTTTAACACAAGTAACATGGTTGACCTCAGTTACAAAGGACAGGATTTGATTTGATTTCATTTCATTTGATGACCCTAGTTCTGTGTTTCTATAAAACAGTACAGCCCACGTATGTGTGTATTGATTAGCATTTGTGCACTGGTCATAATCTTTTTTAAAACTTCTATTCTACAACATGCATCAGCAAAATCTCCAATAGCCCCTCTCCATGGAGAGACTTGGGAAAAATTAACAACCCCTTTGTGAGGAGGGTTTTGTGCCTAAATGTAAGAGCACATGCTCTCAGTCTGCCTGATATCTAAGTTTGAGACTGTGGCTGTGGTCCCTCAAATGGGAGAGCTGAACTATGCAGAGCTGTGTTGCTGTTTTCTTTTAAGGGAAAGAAGAAACGTGGAGATTGTATCTGTCACATGCTGAATTATGAACCACATATGTTTGATACAATATGCTTCCAGAAAGAAGTACAAAAAAGCCTCCTTGGTGGTGGTTGTTGTGTCATCAGATCATGGAGGACTGCAGCTGGAGCACCTATCTGCACTAGCAAAATACATGCATCTCTTTCCCACACAATGGTTATTTGCTCTCTCCCTCAGCCTGGCCAAATGCTGCCTTTCTCACCTTTTCTGCTTCATGTCTGCCTTATCTAACTTGAATTTAATCTTTGTAGTCCAACATGTCTTAGAAATTAAAAATAGTGCCTTAGCACTCTCTGAGCCAGACTCACCTTGGCTAACTTTAGAGTTACTGAGACTAGGCTTCAAGAGAGAAACCAATTTTGCAAGTGCAGGTGTCAATCTAGGCAAAATATTCTTCATTCTGCATTCTGCTCTATTAGAGACTAGTTATTCTGGGTTTCATGCCTAGTACCTGTACAAAAAATTTCAAAGCAGAATATCTTTAAGGCATATCATTAAATTTAGGAATTTCTGCTATGTAAAAATTATTGGAAAGCCAACCTACTTCTTTTATCTGCTTCTTTAAAGGTCTGTGTTGTGGCCAGGACAATTCTTGCACCTGGCCAGAACCTGCATTTCTGCATGAAGGAGGCCAGCAAGGATCTAATGCAACTGTACTGTAGATGTCTTTAGTGAAAGCACTATTGAGATGTTGTTCACTTGATCTTTATTAAATATCTATTTCAGAAGAAAACCACCACCGCAATTTCATCACAAAAACCATCTCACCTGCTTCACTAACTTAAAATTAAGTGATTGTGAACAAGTAGTTCAACAGTAGTTGAAAATATCACAGTCAGATGAATCAGTCCTTAGTTTCTCTGGCACCTTGTTTTCAATGCAGAAGACACTCACCTGCTATGCTAAAGAATGAATTCTAAAAATATAGATGAATAGAATTACACAGTTCTCTTAAGCTTTATCGTAGTTTCATTATATTGATCCATACTGCCCTCAAGTAAACTGTCAACAAAAATTATTAAACTTAATAAATGAAAATTTTGATAATCTTTATTTTGGAGTTTAACAATGAGATTGCATCTTGCCTATCCATTTCTTCTAGAATTTTAATTTCTAACAAGAAGAATTATGTTTCACATCTTACACCACCCTAAATGCTGTCAGTGTTCAACAGTCCCTGATGGCCTTTGCAAGACATTGGGACAGAACAGTGATGATACAGCAAACTGATCTGCTTCTCTCAGCTATTTAACATCAGCATAATTACAATGAGCAAGAAACCTTCTTCAAATATTCATAAATACTACACATCACCTTGCAGATATTCTGGAAGAACAGCCACTTGAGGTATCAAAGAATTAGCATGACAAAGAGAGCTGAATTTACACAAATGCCTTCTGGCTTATTCCCTGTGTTTATGTACAGCTTGCCACCAGTTACCTCTATTTAGGTTATAGCAGATGGAAAAGAATGTAATGAAACTGAAGAATCATTCTGCTCCTCAGCTTAACTGTAAGTCCAGAAACTAATCGTTCAGGAAGGAGATTACTCATGCTGACCTTAGATTTACTGGTCATCCTTTCTGTTTGCATGGGCATTCAAGCATGTTGAACTTAATAGATAGGCCTTGGGGCATACAGACACACTGGCCTGTTGGAAACCCTCCTTCTTGGCTTTGCTCATCCTATTAATTAAGAAATAATCTGTGAACTTTTTTTCATCTAAAGAAATGTGTCAATACAACTCTTATCAGAGCAAGAAGAGGAAGAAAAAACCACTTTGTTTTAAACACATTATTTCCTTTAGCAACATAAATTATTTCATTAATTCACTGATAGAATTATTTGGTTCATGAAGGCACTATGTTCTGCAATGCATGAAGATAAACAGCAATGCACTTTTCTTAAAATGGGTAACTTGGATGTTTAATTACTTTTTTTAGTGTAAAGAGATATTAAATGACACACTCTTATTCCCTGCTCTTTACAATAGTTTTTAATGCAGTCTACTTATCAAAGAAAATGTACTCGTATACATAAACACATGACTATTTATAGACACATAAATCAGACAATTCTGAAGGAAATTTCCTTTTGAAAATACAGGCAAGATTCCATAAACTTTGCCAATTCTTCAAGCAATAACTAAATCCACTGTTCAATATAAATTCTGCACATGAGATCTGCATACCTGACTAACAGGGATCTCAGTTTTCCTCAGGCAAATCAATGTTTGAGCTGATTGGTATTTATTATTTATTAATTGTACTTATACATTGAATTTCATACTTCTGAAGACTCTTCAGGCAGGGAGCTGCTCCCCATTGAGCATCAGAGGTGTTTTTCTAATACAATTATCTATCCTTATAAAATATTTCATAATACTGTAAACTTCATGCCTTAATTATCTTCTCCAACACCTGCTGCTCTGTTATTACCAAACTCAGTTAATTTGGGTAGATAGAGAGCCTGTGTCTACCTCCTCTGCTCCTAGATCCCTTCTTTCCCCCATAAACCCAGACATCTTTTGTGACATAAACCTCCTTGACTGTAACATTTCATCCTTAGTGGCTTTCCTGGGCAGGCATAGGTCTCATGCAAACAGCCAATTAAACAAAATGAGAACATAATTAAAATGCAGAAAAAAGTACTAGTGATGTTAATATATTTCTATTTTATGTTGGAAGGGATGTGCCATCTTGCAGGCTCTATTTACATTTGCTGTCCATTCATTGTTCAATATAAATTCTGTTCAATTTCAGGCTTCATGTTTCACACAGCTTGTCATTCTTTATTCAGTCACTCTCTTCAACATCGGCATTGCCAGGCACATGAATAAGTAATTGCACATTTTACAGGCGTGTCTGTGGGAGGCCATGAATGAGTTATGACCTTCTTTGATTTACAGTCAAGAGCCTCCAAAAATTCTGCTTTTAGAGTACAAATCTGCCTTGTTGCTAGGACCTAGCTCTCTGGTAGCAAACCTTAAGTCTCCAGTTTGAGCTTGGTTTACCTCCCTTAATGTAGATTTTTCATTATCTTCACACAGAAAGTTGTCTCCAAGCTCCAAATAAAATATTTTCCTAAAATAATAACCCATTTTTCTTTACTGTAATAAATCAGATTATTTCTCTCTGTCTCCTCCAATCACAGCACATGAGGAACAATTGTTCATCGTCTATTTTACAGCAACTTGTTACAATCAGAATGCTCTCTTAATTCTTTGTCTCGTGTTTTATTTTTTTGAATTAAACATACCAATTTTGTTTAGATGTTTCTTTTAAGTCATGTTATCTAATTGTTTAATTATTCTTGGAAAGAGTTCTGAGACAAATCAGAATTTTCTACATTTTACCTAAAACATGACGCTCAAACTGTATGCAGCATTTTAGTAAGGTTTAACTTAGCTAAGTGCTTAGAAGACAGGAAAAAACCCAACTGTATCTTATAATTTCCTCTTCTATTATTACATAACACAACTTGTATTTCTTAAAAAAAAAACAACATTGCACTGTGCCTCAATTTCTTTGACATGATAACTTGTTGGGTTGATTTCTGATATATTGTACCCCTAAATCCTTTTTCTGCTTCTCTTCAGCTGGGTTACTCATAAGTTTTAGGTTTGTACATTTGATTTCCTCTTCCTAACAGTCATTCTCCATGATTACCTGTATTGAATTTAATCTTGTTGATTTTAAATTTTGCTCTCTGCAGTCTGCTGGGATCCCTTCACTTACAGAAATCCTTGCAGGCAATTTTTAATGGTAAAGTTCTTTAATGACTTTAGAGTGAACTTCACTTGGTCTGAACAAATTGAATCCATCTAACTTATCTAATTGCCTTTAATGTTTCTCTGCTCTATCTGGCTCTGCACCTCTATATAGTCATTAAAATTAATTTAAGAACCTGGTGATGGTTGACATTGCCTTTTTTGCATTGGCTCAAATGAAGCACTGCATGCTTCCATCATTTCTACCATCCAAGTCATATACACCTCTTCAGTGTTCCCTCTCCTTTCACTGCAACCGGGGGAAAATACACAATAAAGGTAGCAAGCAAACAGATGATCCTTCCTTTTCAAAATGAAATCTAGCCCTGAGACATGAGCAAGCTGAAATGCATTTCTTGACTCTAGAATGCTTAAAACATAAGCAAGGTCAGAAAAGAAGATATATAATAATGGCACTTTCTTACTCAGCATATTTATTCCTCCCATTGAGATGAAAGGATACTAACTGGGCAAAATATCTTCTTTTTCTAACTAAGTTGCATTAGTTCTGATGTACCAGGGAAGAGAGAGACACATTCAGCTCTCCTTGACTGAAAAGAAAACTCTAATGAAAACTTTTTTTTTTTTTTAAATACAGATAATGAAACAATAATAAGCCAATCTCATTTTTCTTTTTTGCAGATTTTGACTTTGTTTCTGGCAGTCAGATGCGTCATTTGAAATCTGAAAAACATAGGAGAAGTGTGAAACAGCATACAACTATATTATATGTACGGGTTCTTATGCCCATTGCTCTCCTGATTCTGCAATGAACTAACCATGGGTGCATTTTTGTACGTGAAAAATTTACATTGCTGGGGGTTAGAGCAACAAATCAGAGTACTATCTCCAAGAGAGAACTTATTGTAGAAGATAAATATATGAGAGCCTCAAGGACTCATGAAATATTTCAGGTTGAAAGGGATCTCAGGAGGCCTCTAGCCCAACCTTCCAATCACAGAAGGATCAGACCAGGTTATTCTGACCTTTATCCCACTGACTCTTGAAAGCTTTCAACAAACCACATGCTTGGACTCCATAACTTCTCTGGACAGCCCATTCCAGTGCTCAGTCGTCCTCACAGGGAAAAAATGTTTTCTGGTGTTCAGAAGGAACCTCCTATGTTTCCATTTCTGTCCATTGCCTCTGGTCCTGGCACTGGGAACTACTGAAAGGAGCCTGGCTGCATCCTCCAAGGATCACCTCCCTTCAGTAATTTATTGGTATTGATGAGATCCTTCTAAGCCTTCTCTTCTTCTGAGGAGAAGCTCATTCCTTCCTCAACCCTTGACTGAACTCCAGTGTGTCTGTGTCTCTCTTGTACAGAGCAGCCCAGCATCAAACATAGCACTCTAGATCTGGACTGACCAGCACCAAGGGAAAGAATCACCTTTCTCTCTCTCAATCATTCCCTAACGGAGCTGGCTCTTTTTGCAACAAGGGCCAATTGCTGGCTCACATTCAGCCTGGTGTTCAACCTTTCTGTCTAGTTGCTTCCTGGCTGGAGTGTCCCTAGTATATACTGATGCCTGGGGTTGTTCCTCTTCAGGTGCAAGTCTTTGCACTTCCTTTTATTGAACTTCATGAGGATCCTGTCAGTCCATTTCTCCCGGCCATCCAGATGCCTCTGGGTGGCAGCACAATCCTCTGGCATATCAGCCACGCCTCCTAGTTTTGTGTCATCAGCAAAATTTTAAGAGTCAATTCTGTCCTAGCATCCAGTTCATTAATAAAATTGTTGAATAAAACTGGACTAGTGTTGACCCCTGGGATGCATCATTAATTATTGGCCTTCAACTAGATTTCCTGCCATGATCACAATTGTCTGAATTCAGCTGTTCAGCCAGTTTTCAATCTAGTGTATTATCTGATCTATCCCCTCTTTGTGAGAATGTTACAGAAGAGAATATTGAAAGCCTTTCTTCAACAGAGCCATAATTTTACACCTTCTCCTGATGTTTCTCCTCCAGTGACTTCTCCCATTGTAAGACACCATCAGTCACTGCTCCTGAGGTTTTTTGTGGGATAGTTGGGGTGTTCAGTTGTTCACTGTGATCTTCTGTTCATGGAACAGCATTACATTTGAACTCTTCCATGGCATTACTATGTAAGGTTTACTATGTAAACTTCTTTGGTTTTGGAGGAGTCACTCCTGTAATGAACCTATGCACATTACAGCACTGGTTCAGACTCTGTGAAAGAAGTTTCCGGCTCTTTGCCTCACATTTTCTGGACAGCACCTGTGTCAAGCCATCCAATCTTTTCTTCAGTCATGTTGAACTTCTGCCAGCTGCTGGATTTGGAAGTGGAGACTTTCACAGCCTCATGCCTTTCCAACCAGTGGCCTAGAAGTTGTACTGCAAGTGAAGTGTAAAAGCCACACATTAGCAAAGGAATGAGTGAAGGAAGACAAACTGAAAGAAGATTAGAGAGGAGAAATACATTGACATGAACACAAATCGATCTGGTATTAGCAGTGTAGAAGATACCAAGGTACAGATGAAGAACTGGGTGGTTCGGTGACCAAAATACATTGAATGGTGAAAAATGGAACTCTGGCTACCAATCATCTAATTAGAATTTTGTCTGAAAGCTAAGAAGTCTGGAAAAAAATGAAAGAGATGAAACTGATTATTCTTAAGGATAAGCACAAACCACCAAAGTGAAAAGGGTATCCTGCAGTAAATCAGTCCAGGAGTTTCCCATACAGGGCATGAAACATTGTGTAAGACATGACTCACCCAGAATGCTGTATACTCACTACTCATGTCCAAATATGAATTTGAATTTGAATTTGATAAGGGGTAATGAAAAGCTAGGATAGGGCAGGAAATACGAGGACTCGTAAAAGTGGGTAATTTGTGTAGCATGAGGTATTGAAATGTGACTACAGTGATATAAAAATGAAATTATTTTTGTCTTATTATTTTGACTTTGGAACTTTACTTCCATTTTCAGTATTATCACATTCCCAGCATTATCAATTATTGTCACTTTAAATTTTTCAACAATCTCTGGAAAATTCCATAGAAAGAAATAAATCTCTGAGAAGTATTCTTAACTATTCCTCTTAAGAGGTAAAAGGTTAGGCAATAAGGAAAGGGAGACATATGCTAGGAGAAAAATTACTAAATTTTTTTTTACATATTCAAATCTATTATGTGGAATGACTGTCTAGTGTCAATACTCAATGAAAGTTGTTTGACTTTTTGTAAGAATGGAAGAAACTTTTAGGTAAATACTTGAATGAAAAGAGATGTATATACTGGTAGGTAAGCTCAGAAAAGAGTTCCTAGGGCAGTAGAGGTAGAATTTTCCAAACAGCTCTGCTATGCAACAAGAAAAGGCAAAACTTAACAACTGAGGAGATGAAATAAACAGAAGTGACAACATGATGCAAAATCCTAAAGGTATAAGAAGAATGACAAACTTCATGTAATAAAAGGGAAGAAAGAACAGGATTTTGCAGATAATGAGGCAACGGTATTTTAGAAGTGAAAATATGACCTGTGTAAGTATCAACAATCACAGATCTGGAATCCAAGTATCACCCTTGATCTCAATTCCTCTTCTCATTCTATCAGCACTGAAGATTCGATAATTAAAATCCCATCATTTTCTTACTGACTGATGAGGACAATGAGACACCAGCTCAGTCTTTCAAAGCACTGAAGAGCCCATACAGTATAATATCCTGGCTTGCTGCCAGATGAAAACAAAACTGGCCCAAAAATCCTTATGGTGGTGTTAAAAAGAATATTGCTAAAGTCAACTTCTTGGTCTTGCTGCAGTCTTGAATTATTTTCATGTACTTCCCTGTTGGCAACTTTTTCTGACACCTCTCATCACTCTTGCTTTCTCACATAAATTACACCAATTTATTAGACTCCAATTTTCTGGCATGTAAAAAAGTCCTCTAGCTTCAACTCCACCTCTGAACTTAATTCTGCCTGACAAGAAAAAGTCACAGGCACATTGAATGTGGTAGAGACAGAAAAAACAAATGCCCAGAGTAGCATGATATATCACATGGTGATAAAGCAGAGTTAACAGCTGCTTGAACCCTTTGCAATGAAAGCCCAGCTATGGCCTATCAATTTTCAGAAGACCTTGGGAGCACTTTTATGTCCACAATCACCAATCCTAGAGGGGGGAAATTTTTATCTATTTGCTTTCACGCAGTTTTTGGAAAACCTTGAAGCTGTATTGTGTAAACTAAGGAAACCTGCAAAACCATATAAATGGTGGAGATTTTGGACTGCTGTGTGCTGCAACGCTGGGAGCAGAGCAGAATAACAGAACTCAGAGCTCAGAGCACAGGGAGTTATTTGCTGTTCACAGAGAGAATTTAACGCAGTAAACCCTGCAATACCCTTGTGATCTTTTTATTGTGTGCTCAAAAAATTGAAGCTAAAGAGTCCACAAGCAGTAACAAACTCCCACTCTGTAATACCCCTTAAAAATAATTTTTTTTAATTAAAAAAAAAAATACTAATTGCCTTTCAGGATCCATCCTAAAAGCCATTTTGTGGAAAGGAAGAGATGCTTCTGAAGAAACATGAATTCAAATTTTTTTCTTCTGATCCAGCTGCTATACAAACTCTGCAGCTAACATATAGGGACTGTACTCCCTATACACCTATTAAATGTAGGTGCATTGGTTTGTGAAAATGGATGTGATTAAATAGATGAATTGCATGAATTCTGCCAGTGAAAATACTGATGTCTTGTCTAAAGGTAGTTTATTTTTTAAAAAAATATTCTTAGCTTATTAAAGCATATGTGAAAGAGCAAGCCGTGGTATGTAATTTGGACATCATGTCTACTCTGTGGAATTAAGGTCACTAGAAAGTGTACCATTTACTTCTTGTCAAGGTATTCAGTCACAGTCAAACTAAATCACATTCAAACATAAATACTTCTTTGCTGGATTGGAACTGGTGCTAAATTAAGTAAAGTATTAAAGAAATCTGCAGAGTGACAGAAGTTCTGCATTTTCTCTTTCAGTTATTACTTAGTTCTGGACTTTTAAAACTATGGAATTTTTTAACTGTAGATCCTGTTTATTCAACAGAGGTTCTGGAAATCAAAGTGAGGTTTGTCCTGGCTAATCACAGTCTGAAATCATTTCAAAAATGCCTTTATGGGGAGACAGGGGACTGTCAGAGCAATTTTACATGTATTGAAAAGAACATAGCATGGTAATGATAATTTCAAAGAGGTCTCTTTATTACCGGTGCTGATAATTGTAAATTCAAGAGCCCCATTGGCTATCAGAGATGAAATCTAGTTTGCAGGAGTAAAAATTAGATTTTTGTCTGTGAACTCAGTAGATCTGCTGCTGAGTCACTGAGACATAGAAATATGGCACCTCTTTGTTTTTTTCTCATTTTTTCAGCCTGTGCATTGTAAGCACTTAATGGATTTGATATAATGGCACTTGGAAAGAGAACACAGATTAAAATTGTGTTGCAGTCTCTATGTATCCTACCATTATGTTACCAAAAACAGTTTTACTTCTAGAATAGTCAGAAAGTAACACATGAGAGCAAATGTACCATGCAACAAGGCAGGTGAGACTATTATTAGCATGGTCAAAATCAAAGCTAAAACATTCTTAGTGATGGTTCAAACCCATTAGGTGTAATATGATCTCGTTTGATAATCAATAGCATAGTAACCAGTTTCATTAAAATCTGTCTGCTATAGTCTATGAAACTGATGAAGGAATTAATGTACCTTCAGCCATTCATGAAAACATAGATTTTATATATTGATACTCCCTTGAGTACTGATCAAGCAACAAAAAATCACTTTTTCATATTGGTTGTATCACTGAATTCTCACAACACCTCTTCAGATTTGTATTGCACTAAAATATAACTAAATCTAGAATAAACCCTCCTTTGTTCTTTGTGGACCTGCTGCATCAATATTAATGTGTGAAAGTGCTCCATTTATAACCTATCAGTTACACTCTCAAAACCTGGGGATCTCTCCCCCAGCCTACATCCCTCCTGACAGGCCACTGCTGAGCTCACAGACAGGAAAGAAACAGGTCAGAGATTGGCTGGAGACAGAAACAGCATTTTGCTCATATTTACATCCTTTCTCTGAGATCAGGCTCGAGGTCCTCTTTGCAGGTCTTTTGCCATTCAGCCTGTTTCTGTTGGGATGTATTTTTCAAGGCAAAAAGTGACTAAGAAGGCATCAGTGGAAAAGAGCAGCATTTGCCAGTCCTGGCTAAGAGACAGTGTTCAGGCAGGACGGAACATCTGCCCAAAGCTGCTGCACAACTCAGCGTTGCACGTGCATCTAGGTTTGAGAGCATCCCTGTAATGCTGCTGGACTGGAACAGGGTAAGACTCATTGTGAAGATGCCACCACTTCCCAGATGCTTCCTGACAACTGCTCAAGTGCACTCAAATGACCTCAGTCTGAGGAGCCATTTTGAAACAACAGGCTTAAATTTGGAAGAATTTGCCAAAGGAACGTCAGATTTGGCAGATAGGAACGTGGCTATGAAAAGCACAAGGCTGTTTCTTTACCCTGTAAACTCAAATTGTGTAAGGTGGCTATCTCCTGGAATATTCATTGAGGGGCAGCAGAAGGAGGGAAAATCAGAAGACAGTACCAGAGAAGCAGGTTTTAATTCTGGAATTAGAGAGGCTACTAACCCCCACTTTTCTTCTGTCAGAGCTGATCTTAAAGGATGAGTGAAACACACAGCAGCCCTGTAAGCACAGTTTTAAAGTCAGAATGGGTTTGCTACAGCTCTTTGGGACACCTGAAACACCAGGATGAAGAGAGACACAGTGACCCAGGCAAATCCAGAGTAGGGACTGATAATAATAACTGTGCTGGGAAAACTGAAGAGGAATTCACCACAGCAACATTATTATTCACCACACTGTGCATTATGCATTATTCCAATGCCAGCTCTGACAGGCATGCAGAGGAAACCAATAGCTCTTTTAAGCAACAGTACTGTAGTAAATGGGAAGGGATGGAGATGGGAAAGTGAATTGCTATCACAAAGAACTGAAATTCCAAGCAAATTAAACCAGTTAGAAAAATGACAGTGCTCTTAAACAGGCATACCTTCGTGAAAAGATGGATTAAATGGGGGAAAACCATTAGGGTAGCAGCAGGGGAAGCCAGCTAGAGCAGCAGCAACCACTGAATCAGACTGGGAGCCACTTCTTTGGCCGAATTAACATAGAGGTTCCAAGAAGCAAGGAAAATTTTAAGCAATGAAAAATAGGCTCAAAGAGACAATAAACACAAGAATGAGTCAGGGCTTTAACATTTGCTAACGATGACCTGCAGCAATTGGATTTAAGAAAGAGGGGTAAGAGCGAAGCATTGTATAAATAGGAGAGCCAAGTATGGTACAAATCCCACAAGCAGAAAACAAGAGAAGAAAAGGCAGCATCAATTCTGAGACTCCTCCAACACTCATTCTGAAAAGTTTCAGAAGAAAAAGAGAACTACATACAAAAGAACATCTAACTGCTAGAGTAGCTAAAATGTTTAAAACTGCAGAACCAGACAAGGAAATGCAATACAATTAGAATGAAAATGAGCCATTCAAATTCACAGAGAGCATTGTTAAATTCAGTGAGGCGTGTGAGGAGGTGCATGAAAGAAACCTGGGGAGAGGGGAGAGGTCCATTGTCTATAAAATCAACAGAAAAATAAAAAGGACAAGCACCAAAAAAGTGCTACATAGCACATGTAAGTAATTAACAGTTGAAAGGATGGTGGATTAGGTGTGACCCTTCAATGGGAGAGAGAGAGAGGTATTAGCTATTTCAAACTTGGAGAGATCTAGCTCTTGAATATTGAAGTTAACACTATAATGTCTGATTTTAAGTGGCATGTAAAAACCAGTACTTTTTTCAGAGTACAGATAAGGAAATGGAAAAAAACAAAACCAAACAAAATGTGCCCAAAAACCAATTAAACACAAAAGGAAAGCAAAAGTTGTAGAAGAACATATAAGAACTGCTAATTTAAAATAAAACAAACCTATCAGTTATAAATAATACATAAGAAATGGATAATAAAAGTTAATTGAGTACATATAAACAATAGTATAACCATATTAGCTGATGAATTGTGTGAAGTAAAAAGCAAACCTGCAGTTAATCAGGCCTTTAAGATCACTAGAAAATCCTATGGAGAAGATACTTAAACTGTAGCAACTCGGATAACTATTAATAACAACCCTTAAGCTGGAGTAACTCGGATAACTATTAATAACAATCTGTAAGCTGGAGTAACTTGGATAACTATTAATAACAATCCTTTCTGCTTTATCTGCCAGAGGTAGAACAGGAAAGGAATCTATTCAAACCCTACGATTATATTTAATTATAAGTTGCTTGACTTAATTTCACTTGATTTTCATTTCATTTTATTATTGTATATGAAGCAGGATAGATGTAATACTTTTATAGGTCAGTTGTCTTGTCTGCTGTTCTCACTGATGAAGGATATATCTTATTCTATTAAGATGAATATGATTAATCGATCACCAACTCATAAAAGTGTATATGTAATATGAAAATGTACATGGATATTATTTTGTCTGTTTATAGGACTTATTATTCCAAATGTTGAAAAGCAAAGGTGAATCAGTCAGATACACAAATGTAAAAGTTGTATTTTAAAAGACTGCATGTTTATGTAGTGCCACAGCCAAGAATTTTTTAAAACAGCTATGTATAAAACCATGGACCTGGAGTAGAACAAAAGATGGAATTTTCTGGGTAGTCTCTGCAGAAAGAAGATAGCAAACATCAGGGCAAGGCAGGCATTACACTTAGGAAGATAACAACTCTGCTCCAAAATGGTCATGAGTGACTCTGGAATTGTCCCATCCATATCCAATCAATCTGTAATTGCCTATGCAGGGTGCAAATGTCTTTGTGTGTGTGTTTTGTGCCCAAACTACCATGAGCTAATTTATAATATGTATGTATGTGAATATTTACTACAAACTCTATGGAAAGATATTATTTCTTACTACATACATTTTAAAATAACATATAAATGAAATTATTGCAAATATGTGTTACAATAGGCCAGTAAATTTTTGGGGTGAATTTTAATAAATTGCAACAAATGCTAAGGGTATTTAGAAGGTGAGCTGAGTTGGACTTGGTGCCAAGACAGTGAGCAGGATGATTTTGGTGACTTTGCAGCAATTCAAAGCTTAGCGGGCTGGTACATAACCAGTACCAGAAGGTATCAATGGGCTGCCCTTGGACTTTTGCAAGTCTTCACATCACAAAACTAATAGGAAAAAGTGAAAGCCTTGAGGAAGAGCCATTGCCCTGTCCTGACTTTGATCTCAAGCACAATGATTTAGAGTGTCAATATTAAAAACTACTAAGTAAGAACTTTGTCCCAGTAAAAGGTTTGCTTTAGATAAACATGAGTTTCAGAAAGGCTTTGCTGGCACAGACATAAATTTTAGAGACTCATCCTTCATTTGATTTTTTTCCCCAAAAAAACTAAAGTTCTTAATAATTCTGCTTTAAACTTGTTATATCTGACATGAGGTAGCAGTACCAGAAGTACAAGTAGCCAGAACTAGCAAAGTGCAGATTAAAGTCATAAGTACTATTACTCAAGTGCCAAAACCTCACCACAACATAGAAGTATTGGGGTATTCCTGTGGGCATTACACATCAAAAGTATTTCTGTAGGAGTTACAAAACCAGGAGACCCCTATAACACAGCAGTGTTAGGCTAATTTTTCCTTTCTTTTGAAGTCTTTCCAGTCTCATGAAAGACAAGATTTTATATCAGTGAATAAGAACATATCTTAGACCTAGGGGTGTTGCTGGATGGCAGGCTGGACATGAGCTGGCAACACAGAGAGCCAATCATACCCTGGGCTGTATCAAAGCCCTTCTTGTGTACCCATCACAAGTAGGATGTGTAGGAGAGCCATGAAGATGATCAGCAGCCTGGAGCATATCTCTTATTAAGACAGGCTGAGAGAGATTAAATGGTTTAGCCAGGAGAAGACTCCAGGGAGACCTTACTGTGGTCTTTCATTTCTCAAAGTGATCCTGCAAGGAAGATGGAGACAGACAATTTAAGCCTAAGCCATGGACTCCTGACAATTGCATAACAAAAGACATTGGGACCTGTGACCCATCCTGTTGACCAGACACTTAGAAACACATCAGGATCTGAAGGATCTGGAGGAAGAACTTAGACTTGGACCCTGAGGGTATTACAGCCCTAGGGGTTCCTTTGTTCAGGGTCCCTTCTTGAAGGAACCAGCTCGGGTTTTTTCTGTGTTGCTGCACCAGGAACAAATTGCTTTATGGAATAAAGCAATTTATGGGATTCTGCTGTGGAAAATCTGGGATCAGCTCTGGGGTTGAAATCTGCAGTAAGGAAACCTGGTCTGCCTGTGTGTGAATGTGGGGTTTGTCTGGAGTGAAGCAGTGTCCCGTTGGGTCACTGGAGCTGCCTGCTGGGAAGGGACTTCAGTCCCAGCCTGTGGTGTTGAGAGTGACTGTCAGAGAGTCACACGAATGGCCAGACTGGGAAGTTTACCACCATCCAACCAAAACTGTTCTGTGGTTTTCCAGCATGCTCTTTAACCTTTCCAATTAGTTTTTTAATTGCTTGATCATGTTTCAGTGACATAGTTTTAGTTAGGACTGCACAAAGTAGCATAAATGGTGCCATTCCTACTAGACCTATTAGACTATCCTCCTCCAGCTTCACCTACTTGGTCCCATGGTCTCTGAAAAAATGCAGCCTCCACAATCATAAAGGCAAGACTGTAACAGGGAACTTATATAACAGTGTGAGCCATCACGTTTCAAACACAGGGGAAAAGACAGGAAAAGGTTTGTAATTTCAAGGGTCTCTGAGGAAGTCTTTAAAACAGCTTTCTAAAATTATGCTACAGCTTTTTAAAATTATGCTGTGGAATAAGAAAAAAAGAAAATGAGATTGGAAAGTTTTTAATAAAGGAAATTTCTGTAAAATTATGAAAGTTTCTTCAAACATTGAGGCACAAATTTGGGAATGAAGAAACTCTACTATAAATATAGGGGCAGAAGGACTGTGATGCCAAGAAATGGTAATCATAGCTACTAAACAACTGACTGAAAGAAAAGGTCCAGTTTGTCACAAAGGGTGGCCAAAAGAAAAAAAAAAGGGGTTTAAAATGACAAAGTAGAAAGACATACACATACATGGATCTAAGACTGAAAATCACAGAGGTGGTTAGGCAGACACTTGGGAGAGAACAATCTGGAGCTGCTATTTTCTTCTACTTCCTTCTTCCAGAAGATGCAGTAAGTAATCTCAAAGCTTACCAACCCTTCTGCTACAGATCCTCAATAATATATTCAAAAGCCCCTTATGCCCCCTGTTGTTGATGCACCCTATGGAACTGAGATGCTTGGACCCAAACTTTAGGCTGATGTCATGTTGTTCTTTAAAGTTACAGGGCAATCCTGTCCATAGCTTCTATTCTCCCTGAAGATGTATGAGCTTTTGTCAAATTCTAACACTTACTAAAATTATGCAATCCCATTTTGGGGAATCTCCCCAAACCTGCAGAGATTTTTCTCTCTCCACTCTGTGACTATTGTGCATATCACCCTAGCAGAGTGGTTGAATGTATTTCACCCCCTTCATGCTGCTCACATGTGCCTGATTTTCACGGTTCAGTCGAAAGCTGCTTCCCAAAGTCCTCTATCCAGAGAGTGACTAGACTGGGTTTATGACTGGAAATGAGAAAAAAAGGCCCCCTAAGTTGTCATTTCTCTTACACCATATGAACACCCTTACAGCACGAAAAGGAATTTTCCTTCACTTAGTCTGGAGAGGGCAAAAATCGATCCAATGCAAGCCAAAAGAAGGACATAGCAAGAGGATCCCCTTAGTTAGGACAATCTGCCTGATAATGATGGTAGAGGGCCCAGACTGCTCAGGAAGCCTTGGCTAGACTTTCAGAAATGAAAAGTGAACACAGCAGTAAGACAAGATAACATGATGTACCTGGAGAGAGGAAAAAGGGATCAGCAGCAAGGGAGAAAGAAAATACAGGGCTGATTATATTAAAGCAGGAAATGGGTGGTAAGAGTGGGAAGACATAAGAGAAGGGAAAAGGGTGAAACAAAACTTCCATGGTTTTGAAAGGAGAACTAGGCTTGGTTAGGCAAGGAGTCTGCCTGCACATCACAAAAGGGAGGTCCTGGGATCTCAAAGAAGCTCCCAAAGGGGATACAAGAATTATCTGAGAAAGCAAATAAGAATGAAGCAATGAGGGGCTATGAACAAGATATGATACATCCAAAGAGAGAAGAGGTGGAGGAACATGATAGGATAGAGCAGAAGGGAATGTATATGGGAGAAACAGCTTGAAAGGTTAGAAACCTAAAAACACAGCTTTTCCATACTCTAGGATGAAACACAGATTCCTGAGCTTTTTATATCTTTTGCTGAAATTAAGTGGCCATGAAAGACAATAGCTTCAGACTAATTTATTGCTGATGAAAAAGAAGAGAATGACAACAAATTATGATGTCATCATTTTGAAGACATCTGTAGAGAAGATTTAAATGCACCGTGTTTACTATCAGTGGCAGCCCACAAGAAAGTCAGTAATCCTGAATGACAGAGTATTTGATTTTTGGGGTTTTTTTCAAAAAAAAGTCTAGGATATGACAAAAAAAGAATTCTAGGAAATTGCAGCTTAAGGTTGCCAAGTCATGTGTCAGACAAATAGTAAAAATCAATGTTGGTACAATCCAAATTCAAAATTATTTGTGTCACCCTACGTCACAGTTGGGGATGACCACGTGGACAGATCCACAAAAGTGGATCAAGTTTTTCACAGAGTAGTGGGTGGGGAAAGGATTATTAGGTTTCTCCTGACAAAAGAGTAGTGTATTGTTGATTTGCCTGTCTCAGTGTTGTACTGGTGGGTTTTTTAATGTGGCACTCTGAAATTTTGAGTGGAAAAGACTATATATCCTCTTGTTCTTTATATCCTACTTTAGAGATCTTAATTTTAACAATTGGAACTGGTTTTAGTTTTCCTTCCCTTCTGTAAAAGCTTAAAAGTATGATAGTTTGAATTGACTAACCCTTTATGATACAGTGCATTTTTCAAGTATCCCATTTTCAGTAATGTACTAATTAAAATTTAAAAGTAGGAAAAGAGGCTATTTTTGTTATGTCTTCCTTTCCAAATTTTCATCCATGACCCGTACCATTTCTCCATAACCCATGCAGCCCTCATCTACTGCCAGCCAAGTTTCACTTCATAAAGCAGATACACTCCTTTCCTTTATGGTAGTTTTAAACATAATGCCACCACAGCATGTTCCAAATTGCTTCCTGAATTCTTCCTTTGTTGTTCTGCTTTCAGTCATATCCTGCATGCCAGCCATGCTAGTTCTGACCGTATTTACTTTCTTATTGTTTGAGCTAATAATCATACTGAGTTAAAAAAACAATTCTGAGCTAATTCCACAAACATACCTCAAGGCATTTTGTTCAGTCAATGTCTGAATAGTTAACATTTATTATAAATATAGCTTTGTCCTAAATGATTTTGTCCTTTGTGCTAGGAGACTGACAGAAGAAAAGCATGATTATTACTGCATATAGATTAAAAAGTAGTTGGAGATTCTTTTGAACTTGACACAATAAAATCCTAAACTAGATGTATATTTTCAACATTAAGAAGATTACTCTAGTGCAGGGAATGATTTAATACACATAAAAGCACCTCAACTTTAATAGATGAAACTCACCTGGAATGAAGACCATCAAAAGAGCACTGCACCACTTAATCTATTACAATAATGTTTCCCTCTTTTACACTACTAGAGTAACTGATGTTTAGCCTTCATGTTGTTTGCCCCTGAAGACAGACATATAACATTGCCCCTGAACAGCTGCTATACCTCGGGTTGTGGATTATTCAATGGGTCAGGTTTTGTTATTCAGGCAAAGCAAAGAATCCAGACAGTAAGTTTCAATTTACACCATGATCTATTGTTCTGTCTCCCAACCCTGAGAAACATGATCCATCTTACACTGCAACTGAATGGCACCACTAAATCAGCTACTGCTGACTCGCTGGTGGTCTCGTTGATTATCAAAGTCAAAGGGTCAGACTTGCTGCACTGGGTTTGCCTGGCCACATTTTGGTAGCAGGGGGCAACAGGGGTGGCTTCTGTAGGAAGCTGCTGTAAGTTTTCTCCATATCCAGCAGAGCAAATGCCAGCCAAGTCCAAGATGGATGTGCCACTGGCCAGGGATTTGCCAATTAGAAATGATGATAACACCTCTATGATAATATATTTAAGAAGAAAAGAAAAAGTTATTGCACACATATAATTGTGGCCAGAGAAGAGTGGGGCAAGAATATGTGAGAGGAACAGCCCTGCAGACATTAAGGTCGATGGAGAAAGAAGGGAGGAGGTGCTCCAGGCACCAGAGCTGAGATTCACCCGCAGGCTGTGGTGCAGACCATGGTGGGGCAGCCATGCCCCTGCAGCCCATGGAGGTCTGAAGGGATGGAGAGATCCACCTGCTGGACCCCACACTGGAGCAGGTGGATGCCTGAGACAAGGCTGTGAACCTGTGGAAGGTCCATGGTGGAGCAGGCTCCTGGCAGGGACCCACAGACCCATGGAGAGAGGAGCCCATGTTGGAGCAGATTTCCTGGTAGGACTTGTGACCTCATGGGGGACCCACACTGGAGAAACCTGTCCTTGAAGGACTGCAACCCATGGAAGAGTGACCCACATTGCAACAGTTTGTGGAGAACTGTTGCCTGTTGGGGGGACTCACTGTGGAGAAGGTCATGGAGAGCTGTTTCCTTTGAGAGACACCCATGCTGGAGCAGGGAAAGAACTCCTCTCCCTGGGCAGGGGCAAGAACAATGATTGATAAAGTGACCATAAGCCCCATTCCCTGTCTCCCTGAGCTGCAGGGAAGTGAGTGTGGGAGGTAGAGCTCGGAAGGAAGGAGGGGTGGGGGGAAGGTGTTGTAAGGTCTATTTTTACTTCTCATTATTCTGCTCTGATTTTGTTAGGAATAAATTCAGATAACATCCCAAATCGGAGTCTGTCTTTCCTGTGATGGTAACTGGTATGTTATCTCTCCTGGTTCTTACCTCATCTCATGAACCCTTCATTATATTTTCTCTACCGTGTCCAGCTGTGGAGGGGAGTGATAGAAAAGCTTTGGTGGGTGTCTGGCATCCAGCCAGGGTCAACCCACTACCTATGAATCATAGGTAATAGTGGGAAAACAAATTCAGCTCAGGATGTAATTTGGTTGGTGTGATGGTGGTTATCAGAAAATTATATATTTTAATCAAGCAATCACCAAGTCTGACTCATATTTTATTTCCAAGGGTCCATCATGCCCCAGCTCCAGTACCAGCTCTTATTTCCCTGGCACGGAAGAACATATGTGAGAGGAACAACAAGTGGGTGCAGCTCTTGGTAGTCTTGATGGAAGTGTCTGATTATAGAACCTCTGTAACCTAAACTTCCTATGAAAATTGGACTTAAAACCATCAGGCCTTCTATTAACATATCTGGCTTATTCTTAACCACTCCCAACAACTTTTAAACTTTGCTAAATTGCACCAGTTTTGAGTCTTGGCTTCAAACTTTGAGGCTGTTATACTTTCAGGCATTTTGAGAAAATCGAAAGCTGGGTAGAGGAGTCAGACTTCCATTCCTTTGGGAACAAGGCAGCTGTAATTGTGTTTTGTGTATATAGTATCAGCCACCTGACTGATCCCAGGTGATACCTCAATCTCAGTTGATACCTGCACACCGTGAGAAAACCCAAGATAACACAGTTCATACTGTCTTGGGGGACAACACCAGTAGAAACTGGTGGTGAAGAATGAAACATGAGCCTGTCTTTATAAAAAAAAATGTATTTAAGTTTTGAACTCATTTGATTCACCAAATCAAGTTATTCCTTGGTTCCAAATTTCAGCTCATGTCGAATGCATGGTCAACTCTGCGAAGCAGACCATCCATTATTGCTGGTATTGGCAGAGAGCTGCGGGCTTGTTTTTATGCAGCTCAGACCATTCGTGACAGCTTTGCATTGACTTTAAAAAAAGACAATAAGCTGCATAGCAAAATTAAATTTATTTTAAAACATTAACAAAATCACTCTCTTTTCCCTTCCAAGAAGTACATAACAGACTTTTCTTGGCCTCATTTTGATGCGACAAAAGAGACAAAGAAACAAAATTAGTTAGTTAGCCCCAGTCCCATGATAGATTCATGGGACAGTCACCACCAGGACTTCAGAGCTGCCTGATTGCCAGTGCATTGCTCCCTCCCCAGCCTGTCTAGGCCTTCTGGCTGTGACAAAACTAGCAGCTGCTTGCAAAAAACAAGCTGAAGGACAGAGATAACAGCACCTGAATGCTACATAAACATAGGGATTGTGGTAGCTCTCTCTAATAATATAAACCAATTACGTTCTTCTGGCTCTGGTTTCCATCTCAAATAGGATTAGTCATAGGGTTATGCAGAATAAGGGAATTAGCCTTTCACCTCTGAAAAATGTAAGTTCAAATATTAGTTGAGGTCATGAATGAAAATCAGTTTTTTCCACTCCAGCTTGTGGTTATATATTAGGAAAGCACAACACAAATTGGCAGAACAGTCCTAGGAAAGGAATAGCAACAGCAGCTTGTGGTATACACAGTGTGTGTGTGTGTGTGGTGTGTGTGTGTGTGTGTGTCTGTGTGTGTGTACATATATTGTATACAAAGTACATGTATACATATATTCACTTACACTGAAGAATGGGGAAGGTGGAATAGGAGAGCATGTTTAGAGATAGGATGGCTTTGAAATGTTTTGAAATTTGACACTGAGTCCGAATCAAGAGATCCGACCCATAGCTTAGTCCTGCAATGACCCTTGGAGTAATCTTCCCCAAGCAAGGGTCCCCTTCAATCACCTCACACTGCAGTACCTGATCTAAGCTAGTCCTCAAAGCTCCTCTTCTGTTTTGGCAGAAAGACATGCACAAAGGTTATCTATTCCACTTACTTCTCACACCCATCCAATGAACACAGGGCAAAAATGTTCATAGTCCTTTGAAAGCTGATCTTGATTTCTCTCTCTCCCTTAGGTTGAGGTGTACTCAACCTAAATCCCTTCCCAACCTCTGATTTGTCCAATCTATTGATTAAAGCTTCAAAAATGGGTGACTCTTTTCATTGAAACTTCACAGCAAAAAGATCCTCTTATGTGCCATGGAAATTCAGTGTGACTAAAACATCAATAAATTATTGAGATTCAGATGGCAGATCTCATTTTATGGGCAATTTCCAGCAAGTAAAAAGGGGTTGGAAATTTATGGACAACAAAATAACCTTCCTCCAAATAAGGCTTTAAAAGTATTAACATTGCATGGAAAAAATTAAACCCAGACCAGAAAATGTTAATAAGTGAATCTTCTATTCCTACAGAAAAGAGAGATTCTTGTTGATCAGAGAAGATACACCCTTTTTGTACAGGCTCATGACAGCAGTGGACGAGAAAACAGACTTTCATTTAAAACAGTGGGCTCAGATTGACTTGAAAATATAGCTCTAAATTTAAAAAACCCAAATTGTGTAGAAATGTTAGAGGTATAAAAGGTATAAGACTCCAGCCCCTGCCATGGTGCCATGGTGCATGACTGTGAGAATAGTCAACTCAAACTGAGATAGTTAAAAGTAGGAACACTATTTGGAAACTGTGCATTTTAGCTCTAAGTGCTCCTTGATTCTGAAGAAATGTGTGCTGAAATAATGAACACAGAGGAGATATAATTTCTTCTTCTGTGGAATACCTGAAATTCAAGAGATTTTTCCAAAGGGATCATCCTGATCTGTCCTGAAATTCTATTTTTGCTCATGAAAAGTTTTGACTTCTGTGACCAGTTAGAGATTCAGAAAGTCAAATCAGCAAATCACAGAGAATTAAGTGCTTGAATGTATCTTCAGGAAGCAGTCATTTGCCTTCAGAATGGAAAGGAAAAAAAAAAAGAGACAAACGAGAGTTTAGCCTCAGGCAGCAGAGTAATGCATGGAATATTTAATTGCTCCAACATTCAGGCAATTCCTGGTCTCATCCTGCAAAACACAAGCAGAGTTTGCCTTTAGAAAATTTTAGATTGCTTTCAAAAAGAAACAGAAGACACAGTTAATTTTCCTAGACATAGAAGAAAATTTCCCCAAAATTAAAAATATAAAGGTCTTAACAATCCAACTGTGAAGAATATATCTCTTTTTTTTAGATGGAGAGCTTTCTGCAACAATGAGTTATTTTATACTAACTGCAACAATGAGTAGGCTTAAATACTCATTTCACTTTCAAAGAGAATTTGGTTGATTTGAAATAAGGCTACAAAAAAGCTGAGTAAGATCAGCCATGGATCATTTAATGCATCTTAATCAATCATTTTACAAAGAAAATAAGATTAAAATTTTAAATTTATCCTTTTACAGACAACTCTAAATAATTCCAATCTATGCTTCTGATACTAAGGAAGAGAGTGGAAATTCAGAGGAGATAAAGAACTTGCTCTTTACAGATTGCTGAGGCAGGAAAGGTACTGGTTTTATTCCCACCTGCTTGTTTTTCTACTGTCAAATGCCAGTGCATCCACAAAAGTCAGACTCTTGTTTCAAAGCCAGAACGCTCACTCTGTTTCACATTTTCTGGCAGGCTCATACTTTGTGCCAAGCTCAGGTCATAGCTTTCTAATTTTTCTCTAAATCACTTGGTACACTTTTGGGAGTTACAAAACAAAGTGAGCGATGATACAAAACAATTGTGGGTGACAGGGAGAAATACATTGTTCCTCTTGTGGGGACAAAGTGCAAACCTGGATAATGCCAGGAGCAAAGCCTACCTTGAAAAGCCACATTCATGCTCAAGGCAGTTTAAGCTTTTGACAAACAGTTAAAGATAAATCCTGTAGTAATGACAGACAATGAAATGGTACAGTTCTCCTGAAAGCACTTACACAGATTCTGGAAAGAAGCCCAGAAAGAGCCTCAGGCATGAAAATAAATGATAATATGTGTAAGTTTTCCATAACAAGTCCATAAGTCTAGAGTAATACATAGATAATGCACAGTGAGAATAACAACTTTCTGAAAGGGGAAATTGGAACAGAGGCAGATAAAGGGAAACACTGTAACACAGAATTTATTCTTAAATTCTCCTTAAAGATCATTATTCATGAGTGAAAAATCCTTCTTTGCACTGATGAGTATAGAAAATGGGCATTTCCTTGGATCAATCACCTTTTCAGCTTCTGGAGAAAGAAAAATCAAGTGAATCTCCACTTCTATCAAGACTGAGCCTTTCCTGTCAAGTGTGCAGTTATTACTTTCCTATGTCAGATCTGCAAAATAACTTTAGGAGTGATAATTCTCAGAAGAAGGTTCTTCTTTGGTTCACGCCATGAAGCCGTGATGACTCCGGTTGTAGTTTGAAAAGGATCACAATGCCTTGCATATTGCCTACATTAAACAGAAAGAATCTTAAGTGGGTTTTTTGTTTTTTTTTAAATCAGTGTAAATCAGACTGGCACAAAAATCCACATGCACGATTCTGTGTGTTTGTTCCAACCAGGACTACTTCAGTTTAGCTAAAATTGACTAGGAATTTAAACTGAACAATAATAAGCTATTTCTAATTTGATAAAAAAGAAACTAAAAGGAACTCCCAAAGTAATTTTTAGCATTTTGATTACACTGGTGCATGTTAAGTCAAGCAATGTACCACAATAAGTTATTTGCTGTTAGAAAAGACAGAAACTTGTCCTGTTTTTCCAAACTAACTCCACAAGGCAGGTTACCTCAGGATCTAAATTCGTGAAAAACCGAAGGGCATACCTTCCTCTGGAAGCAGGGCAACGATACAGCGTGACCTGGATGGCCTGAAAACAATGCGAAGTAGGGCAGGAAACCCTCCCGAGTTCGGCCTGCTGAGAGCAGCCCTAATTGCGGCCCCCGCCGTGCGAGCCCGGTGAAACCCTGCCGATGCCCCGCCGCCAGCCGGGCTCTGCCCTCCTCTGCGGCACGCGTCCCGCTTCTTCATTTAATGCAAATGAGCATATGCTAGCTGTCACTTGGAGGGCCCAAAGGAAACCATGCGTTTCAGGCGTAATTGTAGAGTGAAGCCCGTCGGTGCCCCTCTGTCTGCCCCGCAGGAAAATCCCGCGAAACGCGCCCAGCTGCCGATGCCGCCGTCGGCGCGGGCGGGTCCCGTCCGTGGCGCTCGCACTTATCGCCCCGGGGCGCTGTCCTTAGTTTGGCCTCGCCGCCGTGTTCAAACGCGAGGCACAAGGCCACGGCGAAGGCAGCGTACAACCCCCCTTCAGATCCGCCGCCAGGCCGACGGGAGCAATGTGCCAGGAAAACCCGTCTGGGCGCACCGTGTGCCTGGCGGCGAGAGAGGCGGGGGGAGCGCTGGCCTTGCGCTGCCGGGAACACCGCGGTCCCAGCCTGGGGGCACGGGAAAAACGACCAAACCAACTGCCTAGGACCAAAACACAAACAAGCGCTCTCCTGGCGGAGGATGTTGGCGGCTGAGCCCTGGGGCAGGATTTACACTGATTTGAAAACAAAACAAAAAACAACACTTTAGATTCTTTCTGTTTACTGTAGGCAATATGTAAGGCATTGTGATCCTTTTCAAACTACAACTGGAGTAATCACGGCTTCATGGCTTTGGAACAGGGGCTTCTCCGCCGCCCTCGCCTGTCCCCGCGGCTCTCCGGCCGCGCAAGCTGTCACCGGGGATGGCCGANCGCCCGGCGCGCCCCTTAAAGCCGTTCCCGCCCGCCCGCGCGGTCAGTCCGCGGGGCCGCCGCCGGTCACCGCGGGGAGGCGCCGGGACGGGGTGGCCGCGATGCTGGAGAACGGCTCCCTGAGGAACTGCTGTGAACCGGGCGGGCGCGGCCGCCTCGGCTTGGCGGAGCGGGAGGCGGCGGCGGGCGCACCACGGCCCGCCTGGGTGGTGCCGGTGCTGTCCAGCGTGCTGATCTTCACCACTGTGGTGGACATCCTGGGCAACCTGCTGGTCATCCTCTCCGTCTTCAAAAACCGCAAGCTTCGGAACTCAGGTAAGGGCTTGACCGCTGCACCCTGCCCCGGCTGTGGTAGAGAGTAGCGAGCGTCCGGAGTCCCGCCGCTATCCTGGTCCTCGCTTCCAGCTATCCCGAGGAGTCCAGCCCGCTTGTCGAGTCCGTACGGGGCGCCCGCTGAAGGCGGGGGACCAGGGCCCCTATCCATTGGTTCTTGCCCTGTAGTGCTTGCAGGGGCCCCCAGGCGCTCAGTCTTCCTTCCCAGCGCACCGTCTCTGCGCTCCCCTCAGGCTCCGTCCTACCCTCCGTCCGGGAATGCAGGTCGTTCCTAATGAGGCATTATGTGGTCTCTATGGAGCTCCTGAGAAGGGGAATCCGTGCCATCCTCTTAAAATACCGGTGACAGAAAGCGTGCCCAAAGCGGTCGAAGGAATGAAGGAGGAGCTTTTAAAACTTGCTGAAGAGTCCTAAAGATACGGTGATGTGCATGCGTGGGGAAGCGGCTCAGCCCGCTCTCTGGATCCTGCATCATAGTTTACGGTAGTATTTCACGAAATCGCCTTCTTCTCTCCTCATCGCATATCTTCAACCAGAAAGCAACAAATAAAATGGGCTGTTGTGTTTGAATCATGTCTATAGTTTCTCCTTGTGTATGCTAGGTGTTGCTCTTCTCTTTTACTTGCTAAACTTACTGGCTATATCTTCTCCCCTCTGCCGGGCTGGTTACACGTGTTTCAAACGACAAAACTCTGTAGTTATGCACCAACTTCTCTGATTTGTTTCCTGGCCGACTTCCTCGATTCGCACACGTCCCGCTGCGTGCGGATCCTACACCCCCTCCGGCTCCCCTCATCGACGGAGCCGATTGTTCCTTGATGCGCAGAGCTAGGCACAGCTGTACTCGGCTGGATGCTGGGTGTAGTATAAAGTATAAGTGCAGTATAAAGTGCTACCCCCGAAATTGTGGTGTATCTAATATAGCTCTTATAGTACTTAGCTGTTCCTGGAACTCCTCATTCCTTCGAGACTCGAGTTCCCTCGTCTTGCCATGCGCATGCAGGTCGGGGTAACCAAACTTTTCTGGGATCTGGCAGAGGTCCGAAGCCCTACTTTCCCCGCACTCGGAGCCAGAGGGCACTGCCATCGGTCCTCTGTGTCAGCGGGTGCTCCCTTGCCACGGGGAAGGAGGAAAAGCTGCTGGCTTGTTGCTTCTGAGGGTGGAGGGGGGGTGCTGGTTTGGAGTGTTTTTATCCAGTGTCGCTTCCCAAGCGCTGTCGTGTCTCACGTGCAGTGATTAGAGTTCCTGCTAATGGGGAGCAGGCGCTCGCTCGCCCTTGCTTTAA
Organism: Thryothorus ludovicianus; assembly: GCA_013397245.1. Classification (NCBI taxonomy): domain Eukaryota; kingdom Metazoa; phylum Chordata; class Aves; order Passeriformes; family Certhiidae; genus Thryothorus; species Thryothorus ludovicianus. Next base: position 860,814 of record VZTB01018007.1, read on the forward strand.
GTTAAAGTCTAGTTAGGGACAAAAGCAGTTTGTGGAGGGGTAGGTCTTGCTCTCCTCAGTCGCTGCCCGCCTAATTGCAGGCGGGGAATGCCGGCAAGTCCCGTTCACATGGGGCTGAGCGATGACTCCCGCCGAGCAGCGCCGAACCTGAGAACGTCTGTAAGGCTGGTTTGGCTGAGCGAGGGAAGACACGGGGGTGCAGCTGCTGGTCCACGCTCTTGTGCTTCGGTTGTCCGTCCCAGGGGACCAAGCCGAGAGAAGCAGAGCCGTGCCGAGACCGCCCTGGCACGCCCCGGAGCCGGAGCCCTGCGTATCCCGAGCGGGACCGCGGCCCCCGAGTAGCTCCGGGCGCTGCCCCGGGCGAGCGGAGCGGGACTGGGCTGGGCTGGGCGCAGCGCCACGGCGGGGCAGAGACTACCGAGGGACCCGCCGGGACTCACCGGGGCTCTCCCGGCCCCCTCGGCGCCTGGAGAAGGCGAGTTCCCGAGGGATTCGCGCCCGGACTCCGGGGGGAGGAAGCGCCCAGGGAACAGGCTCTCGCTGGAGAGGGCGGCTGGCCCAAGGCATCAAATCCCCTCCAGGGGGAGGAAGAGAGGGGCTTTCTTCTGAAACGTTCCCTTCGCCCAAACAACAGCGAAGGGGAGGGTTTGGACTGGAAGAGAGAGATGCCTGGAAGAGTAAGTTTCAAGATATTGATCAAAGTACTCTGTAGCATCCTGGGACTGTTGAGGAAAAACAACAAAAAAAAAAAACCCAAAACACCAAAAACAAAAACAACACCACCGCCCCCCCCAAAAAAAAAAAAAATCCCTGCCACCAAACATAGTTGTCTTATCCAGTTCAAATACCTACTAATTGATCTCCTGCTAGGATTATCCTTAATGTGATGTCACTGACTCTGTCCCAAAAATCTCTTTATCTTTGATAAGTACTACAAAGAACATCAGGGGATTCCTTCTGCATAATCTTCATAAGGTTAAATACCTTTTAAATTGCCAGTCCTTAGTTTTACATCAGAGAGACACGACTCTTGGAGGTGAAACTGAAAGGGCACAGTTTGGTAAATGTCCACAGAAGTCTTTTCAGGTAAAGTTTCTTAGGGAGGAAGCAGAGTGGAAAAGGACTGGAAATTGATGTGGATGGAGTGACAGGGGGTATAGGAAAATGGTGGAGAGCTAAGGCAGTACTTGGGAGCCCTTAACTTCTGACAGGGAAAGAAGATGGAAAAGCAGGTGGACTTGCAGGTTTCCTTTCTGTGCAAAGAAGAAATGATGCATTTGTACTTGCAAGGGGAGTGAAGGCAGTAGAAAGTGAAAAGGTGAGGAAAAACAGCATGAAAGGAGTTAGACCATGTCAGAGAAGAAAAAGATGAAGTTAGTCCATGGTTGTGACAGGAAGACATCTAGATGATTGAAGGAAAAAGGAAGAACTATATCAACATGAGCACTTGGTTCCCTTTGAAGAAGTTAATGACAGATTATTCTCAGATGAGAGTTTGGGACTTCAAATAAGTCACAGGTGTATAAGGAATAATATAACCAGCTCTGCCTACTTCTGTGGCACAAGAAGTAATCATACCTTCAGAAAGCAATACAGGACTTTAGCAGTTTTTCCAGGACTTATCAACACTATTCTGTTCTTGACTTTACAGAGAGATCAGATAACTGGAAACAATGTAATTATGCATCACTTTCCTTAAAATTAAATCATGACCAAAAGTAGATATATTCTAATGCTGTTTTATAATGGGAGGTGCAAGAATGGAATGAAATAAAATGACCTATAAGCCTTTGGGCTTGTACCTGTTATGTTCAGCAGGAGAGAAATAAAAATGGGTAGGATTGGTGTTTCTGGACATTGCTCATTTTCTCCTCAAACATGGGAATTTTGCCAGCCTTACAACAGAATGATTGTTTCAGATCATACAGAAGCCTCTTTCCCACATTTAAATTTGGTTTTGGGGAAAATCTGTGAAGACTCTTCCAAGTAATGCATAGCATAATTGGTATGAATCAACATGCTTGTCTTACATAACTGCACCCAGTCTTTCTCTAAGAGGCTGAGCAACTTCTGATCTCTCAAAGTGATTTAATTTACAGAAATTAATGCTTTTATCAGTTCTAATTTGGGAAGAGAGTAATTTCATCTGACACACTACAAAATTAAATAAAACTTTGTATATGGAAATTAAATAAAATTAAATCAGCTTTCCTTTCTATTTGAAATGTCAAATGTGTTCTGAATTTTCAAAAACAATTATTGATTTCGTATGTCTTCAATTAAATGTGCCCAGTTGAAGGCAGCTTTTACATTGCTGAACTTTTGAAGAGTTAAAGACCTCACATGAGGTCAACAACCACTGCTGGATGATCAAGTTTCTTGAAGGTGCATCAAGTAAATCAAAGCCTCTACATGCTTTTAAGAACTTTAAAAATACTTTTCTATAGCCATAGCTGTAAATGTAACATTATGGGCTGGGGTAAGAACCTGTAGGAAGCATTCTAGAAGGTGGGAACCAGCAAGGCATCTCCCAGAGGACAGAGATAAAGCAAACCATTTATACTTCATTGGCCCTAAAGTCAGCATAAAATCAGTGAGAAGTGAGAATTAGGCACATTAACTCAATATCATTTCAAATAGTAATGAAGACTCGGGACCCTTTGACTTTTGGCAGAATATTAATATTAACCTTGGTGCGTTGCCAAAGAATGCATTAGTGGAAAGTGGTATTTTTAGTGCATTTTGTCAGCCTTCCTCACCCTCTCCACTATTTTCCTTTCTATATATATCAGCTAACACAGCACAATGAGACTCTGATTTCCATTTGAATAGCAAGGTGCTGTTGCTACACAAATTAAATCAAAACTCATGTTTCTTTTACCTGTAAGAGCATTGGTGTATTTGCATGTTTATTTCTGTCTAATGTGTATGTGGCTCTAGAGATGGACAATGCTGCTCATATGTACATCTGAACAAAATAAACAATCCTGCATGTAGAATTATAATATTGGTACTTATCTGCCTACTAAATAAACATGTTCAGCAATATAAGCAGATCATGTAGTCTTTTTCCATGTTCTTTCTCTTCCCATAGCCTTCATTTCACACCTCTGTGATATAGCAGAAGGTAAGTTATCCCTATTGTTAAATGCTGTTTTCAGTTATTCTTCACTTCTTTGGCCACAGCAGTTCTCCTTACATCCTTTATTCCTCCTCTATTTTTTTCCTGTTCACTGGGATACAAGATAGTTGTTTCCTGTGATGGAATCCATATCTTATAAAACTACAGTGTAGAAAACTGTTTCTGAAACCACTTGGAAAAATTGTCCTTTAATATCAGCAGTGACACTGACAAGAACATATTTTGATGAACAGATCATGAGATCCCACTCTGATGGTTTCAGCTTTTGTGCTCCTGACTTCTTGAACCCTGGATCCACAGAATTCTTAGCTCTGGAACTGGGTGTCTTTGGCCTTCATATTCTCTCTCACATTTGGCTTGGAGGTGCTCCTTTCTAAGAAATTGATGGGAACATATCTTCAACATTCACAAAAGTTCATTGAACCCAACACTTATTATAAAGCTCATCTACCTCTTACCATGATTCAAACTAATTTTTACTCTATTTTAATTTTGTGATTATTAGTTGCTTACTTAGAGTGGATGTATTTATTTGTAGAATTACAATTATCATTTAATTTGAATGAATCTTTTCCCCACTTATTGAGAAATTTTGTGCAATATTAATGGGTAGTAAACACGTTTACTCTTCAACCTTTTTTTTTCTGTGGTAAACAAGTCAAATATCTTTAGTTTCCTCTAAGTAGCTGCAATCTTCATTTTCCTGTTTTTTTTAGACCTTTCACATCACTTATCCAAACTAAATTAATCTATTTTAAACAGAAAACTGACCTGTTCACAGTAATGCAGATGAAGTACCACCAATTCTCTCAAAGAAATATTAACATTCTATTCTGTTCTATCCTTTCCTGGATGGACAAAATGGACCTGGTAGGCCTTGAAGCTACATTTTCCTTTTATGTGGTAGCATCATATAGGTGACTGTTCCCGGTGCAGTCACTTGCTGATGCAGCTCTATTTTTTCTTTTGTTACACAATTATTCCTTCAGTACTGGTCCTCATATCTCATGTTATTATACCCTATCCACTTTCTGGTCTTTTAGTCCTCAAGCAAAAAAAGATCTTGACATTTCCGTGTATCAGTGTAGGCTCTCAACTTTGTATTATCACAAAATTTCATTAGTTCTCTCTGTGTTTTGTGATGTAATACTGCTGAAACAGACAAAATTAGCTCAATGTAGGTTATCTCCCTCTGGTCCAACAATTTTCTTTCATCATTGTCCAGGCAGTGGTAGCAAGAGTGTAAATGGTACCCTGGTGATTCCAAGGATAGATCTGTTTAGAGCAACCTCCTAGATCCAGAAAGTCCAAGTCCAGCTTTTATTAAATAAGGATGATCGGATCAGTTGGTACAGCCACTTTGTATAAGATCACATTATGAGCGTATAAATGACTTTTATTCCGTTTGTCTGTATATGCATCTTTAATTTTCCTATCCCTCCAAGTTTGTCTCTCCAGTATTGGCTACAATTGAGATTAAGAGCCCAAAGTTTTCTCAAAACATTCTTCCTTTTCAACAATTTCCCACTTTGAATACAGGTACCATGTAAGCACATACTCTACGGAAGACAAATGAATCTTCCAGAGGTGACAACACTATTTTACTGTTCTTATTACCCCCTGACTAATCGCTTTTCTGACTTACTGCAAGCACCATTCATGCAAAATGAAACAGCATTTGTGCAGCACCGTAGCAAAGGAGGGGGAAATGGGTAATAAAGTGTGAGAGCACCACAGCTGCAAGTGAGTCATGGCAACACTGCTCTTTGGGATGCATGTGGGAGCCAAGCACTCAGAGAAATCGAATCACTCAAGCCTGAGAGAAATCTGCACTTCCCTACTGGCAGTGAGGACTAGAGAACATTCCAGCCCCTTTTTACAGGTCCCACATGTAGCTGTCAATAGTTTCAGAACACAACACTATCTCTAAGATAACAGATCTTAAAAAATTCTTGCCATCAAGTATATTCAGTCTTTCTGATATTTTTGCTTTATTGTAGATATGCTAATTCCTCACGTCTCAGCCTGCCTTGTTCCCAAGACCACCATTTTGCCCTTATTAAAAGGTCTAGCAAAATCCTTCTTCAAACCAGGAGCCACTTTAATGTGATTGTCAGTGTCCCCTTTCCCTACTAACTTGTCTTTCCTTTCGTCATTTTTGCTGTGATGAAAAGGCATTTTAGTAATTTTAGAAATCTTGCAAAGTCAAAGAAGTTTAGGGAGTTTTTCAGTTTCCATTTTATCTGTTTTTGCTCTCTCCAGCAGTTTTCTTTGGTGGACATATCTTTTACTTCTAGCCTCATTTCTTTCCCCCAGTATCCTTACTGAGACAACTTCTTCTCCATCTAGATCTGGAACTTTTTCTTATATTTTTCCTTCTTTTGGACGCAAGTCATAGAGAATATTTTTGTACCTTTAATATGAAGAAATGCCAGCCTTCCTCCACACTCAAGTCCCTAGGCTCCTCAATACAGCTGATTTCACTTTCCTAATTAGCTTCTTTTATTTATCAAAATGTACAAGCCCCCTTCTTAGTCATGTCTGCTTTGTTTATTCTTCTATTTAATTTAACCAAAATAATCGCATCTGCTTTCAATACAGCCTTATTTTCTATGGGAGGCTCTTCAGGGATGTCTTTGTTCTTTATGAAAACAAAGGCTGGGGTATATTGGCAAATAGACTCTGAATTGAAGAAATCTGCTGGGTGTATGTCCAGAACTCAGCTGCCATTTTTGTGTTTATTTTCCCCTTTACATATGAGAGCCTGCATTGTCCTGATGTTAAATTGGCTGCATTAGTGTTTTCCTACTAAAAGGAAGACATTCTCATCCTATTTCAGGTTTCTGCATTCTTCACTGCACACTGTCTTTACAACTCTTCCATAATGTAATTTTGGCTTTTACCAGGCCATCCTCTGTCTCTCTCTCTCTCTCTCAATCTCAATCTCCATCTCTCTCTTCATTCTCCTTCTTTTATGAAGACAATATATCTTTTGGTTAATATTTCTCTTCACTGACCAGTGGTACAATTCCATTCTAACAGAATTGTTTCCATAGAGTTTTGTTTTCATTTCTCATTGGGTTTGGATAGCCTATTTTACTGCATAGGTTCCTGGCACCCTTTATCTGATTCTACTGCTTTTTATATTACCACTCTAGTTGAACTCCACAATGTCTGAGCTCCTATTTTTTTTTTTTTTTTTTTTTTTTGCTACCACCTTCCTGAAGCCAAAATTCCCTTGCCCTGGGTGTTAAATGAAGAAACTATATCGTTTCTTCCCAAGATCTCTTCCCATCTCTCAACGTCAAGTTCTTTTTATTCATTCTGCCAGCTTGGATTGCAAGCTGGTGTCCCATATGCTTAGGTGAAGTCTGTCCATGAAGATATGAAACCTCTTCCCAGAAAATACTTCCAAATGATCAATAGTCCAAATCTTTCTATATAACTTCTAGAACTATTCAGTCATGTGCCTGTGACTCATCTCATACTTCTAATTATGCTTCTGTTCTCTTCTTGGAATGGAAACAGAATAAGTTCATCACCAATTCCATCCTCTTTTCTGTGAGACTTGGTTCAAACAGTAACCAAATGAGAAAATAAGACTTCAAAGTTACTTATGAAATAACTCTAAACTTTGTTATTCTGTAAATAGTTCCAAAAGTAGAAGAGCAAAATGAGAAACCAGTATTATTCATTTGCAAAATAAGAAAATTTCTTTAACAAAGGAGGTGAATCTTGCAGGTGAATTTAGAAAAAAAAAGTGAAAACCTAAGATCGTTCTAGAAGACAAAGAATCTAAAGGTTACAGAATTTTAAAGTGTTTCAACAATAGGAAGTTTGTAAGGTAATTATGAACCTAGAGGGATTGAAAGAAGTATTTAGAAGTACAGAAACATCATAAAATAGAAAAATAACTTCCCTATCAATCTGCATTACAGGAAATCCTGTTTAGGGTAAAATTGTAACTTGGGACAGGTTATTCTGCAACTGTAGAGTATTTTGTATCCTCCTTTGAAGCAATACGTTATTGCCAAGTTATCATTGTTCTAAATTATAATTTACTTTTATCCTGTACAGTAAGTATTCCATTTATTGATATGCAAATAGAAAGTTTATTGCCAAGATCAGGTCCAAGATACTTTAATTTTAGAATATAATATTAAGTCCTATTCCACTTAGTAAGAGGTGCTATTGGTATGCTTATCTTTAGAGTAAATAGAATGATAAGGATTTATTTGAGCTGTATGGTTTTTTTAACTTGTAAAGAAGTATCTAAGGGTGTATTTATGTTATTTCATTTGGCACAAGTACACTCTGCCCATGTTTCAAGGGAAGGAAAACCAAAGGATGCTGTTAGTGTGATGCTTTTCCTGCAACACTGTATTCAGGTTCTCCATAAAGCCTAGCCCAACAGTCACACAGCTTTTGGTTGTTTTGGTTTTTGTTTGTTTTTTTTCTAGCTCAGAGTATGAATAAGTTTCCCTTCATCTCCTTGAAATAAGCAACACAAACATGCTCTCAGTTACAGGAAATTAGAAGGAGCTCTTAGCAGCTGTATTATGGCAGTTCCAATGTGTCTTAGGAGCACTCCCTTTCCTGCCAGCTCTCTCCTGGACTCTGGACTGACATTCCTTTTGCAAGACTCAGTGACTGCATGAGGAACGACCTCCCTGCAGTAAAGATCTATTCTTGGATGGACCAGCAGAAGCTATTCAAGGATTCATGGTGCTCTTTGGCAAAATCAGCCAGAGCTAAGAAACCAAACCTCCACACAGAGCTCTAGGACAACTCATTTTAAAAGACTAATTTTTTCATCTATTCTTAACAGGTACATATTTACCAGGTGACTTGAATCATTGTGTTGAGGAAGTTATAGGAGACTCATTCCATTAAATCGGTTAGTCCTATAGGTTCTCTGCCTCTAGGAGTAAATTCTACTCCTACTACAATTCAAGTACCACTACCTTCAGATATGCTTCTGATTTTAGCTTCTCAGAAGTTATCCTTTACAAGTGCATATTGGTACATTGACACAGACTGGCAAGTACATTGCCTTGTTCCCAAGAATGCATATGAAAACAGCCATGTTATCCTGAGCTGATAAAGCCATTTTTTCATTTGCAGAAAGGAATGTTAAATGCTACGGCAATTTTCATCTTCCTAAAAATCAATCCAAGCAGTTGTTCTGCTTTTCAACCTTCCACCTTTATACGGGCATAAAACAGATTTCCTGACAGCAAAATCCCACAGAAACGTCTAAATCACAGCGGACACAACACTGTGATGTGTCCTCTATAACAGCAGTAGCTGCTTTAGAATCTTCTGTTTTTACTTTTGAGGTCCATACTGATAAGGGCTGAGCTATATCAGAGTTAGAATTTTCCTGACATTTCAGCTGTATATGGGACAGCTATATCTTGACATGAAAACAGATAAAAACACCCTAAACATGTTCATCAAATGACTAGAATCTTGGTTGCTGGGATTCTCCTTTTAATTATTTCTTAATTTCAGATGTATTTGATTACACTATTTAATAAATGCTGCTTAAATTATGTCTGCAGAAAAAACATAACATTTCTGACAGACTTAATAATTTTTTCAGCTGTTCTTTATGGACTTGGATAAGTTTCAATGTTTAAATACCTTATGGAGAGGATGATAATTTATATGATAGTTACATAAGTATTGTCATCTTTTTGCTACAGAATAACATCTGCTTACCTGTTGGTTTTTATTGCCATATTTGCACAACGTAGGCAACAATTGTTGTCAGAAGATATCACGTGCAGCTACTGGAGCTAAGAGTCTGACTAACAGGAAAAATATCTGCTTGATATCTCAGCCCTTGCAAATATAATCATGTTAACTTGTAGTTTAATTGTAAGTTTAGAACTAGCAGCAAATTGCAAAATGCAACACTGTAAAGAAGACAGGAACCAACAACTGGCATCCTCATGTCTCTATAATTTTCTCCAATGCTGCCTGAAATTCTCTGTGTCCTCTCATTCTGAAGCCAGTCCCATTTCTCCAAATAACTCAAGTATACACAACATTTCATTTGAGTGCAAATAGGGAAAAAGAACCTTTTGTGAGATGGCTGTCACCTATGAATATACCTAATAATAATCATCAATATACGTATTTCTATATCCTACTTTTTATTCAAGTACAAATAACCTACTTATTGAATATTATCTGCATAGTTTAATGAAAAAAGTGTCTATTCAAGTTACCCATTCTGTGCAGATCCTGTCCATGGTGCAGTTCATTGGAGTTGTGATCCTTAGTACTATTAAAATATGTTCTTAGAAACAGTCAACTCTAATCAGATTTTCTGCTGGCAAATAAAAGGCTGTTACATTAAAACTGCTGCTTTTCTTCAAGACAAGTAAAGACATGCAAGTGGCATAGTCACTACATGTCAACTGGGAGTTGTCCATCCCTCCTTTCTGTGAAATACCACTTAAGGTTCTTAAGACTCTTGGGAATATATTCAAGAGACTAAACATTCCAACCAGCTTGCTTGAAATCTGTTGTTCCTCACTGGAATGCACAGGATGCAATTTTTGGATTGTTACAGAGGAAAAAAATATTTGATTAATAGGGGACTGGTATCTTTGTATGCCTTTGTCTTGTTACATTAGACATCATGACAGAAAGAATATTTAAAATTCAAACATCCCTGCCACAAGTCAGATAGTACACCATTATACTCCAGGTGTTTTACTGGTATAAAATACAGTGCCAGAAAATAAGTGTTGTGCTGTGGAAATTCAGAGCACTCCTACTCAAGGACAAGAAGTCCCCCTGAGATATTTTTAAAGTAACTGCAAAAGGTCTTGTTATTATATTCACAGGTGGGGTTAGAGCCCATGGACAAAAGATTACTTTCTGAATCAGTTTTCGTGTTAAACATTCTTTTCTTTTTTTATTCTTCCTTTTGCAGTCATTGGAAGCAAAATGTGTAAAATATTAATCAGATGTTGAGGCAGGCCTTGTAAAAGAATGGTTTAACCATACTGATTTGTCTAGAAAAAATTACTGGTAATTGGATTGAAAGAGTTTATGAGATTTTGCCTATGATTATGGTGCTGGGTGTGAAACCTCAACTACACAATCCAGAGTCCAGTTTTCTTCTTCAAAGTAGAAGAAAAATTAACTAATTTGAGGCCCTGTAATTATGCCTTTGGTTAGATAATCTGAAAACAATACAATCCTCTTTAGTCACTCTTACAAAACACCTGGTAGGCTAGGACCATAAAGACTGTAAAACCTGCAGTACAGTCAACTTCCTGGTTAAAGATGAAGCAAGAATATCTGCTCTGCTTATGGAGAGCAAACAAAATAGTGAAGTAGGTGACCTTCAAACTCCCTCAAACATTCTCATGTAGTATATATATAGTGATTTCCATTTGAGCCTGACTTAATAAAAATTATATTGGTTCGGTCCTGTTTGCAAATGTATTCACAGAGTAAAAGAGGTGTGACTCAGTAGGTTAGGCAGACAGAAGTCACCCACAGCTCTCTTTCTGGATCACAGGCCACCAGGTCACTCACAGGGGTATCAGCTAGAATGGGCTCCATGCCCCCAGAGGTGTGCCTTTACTGGTCTGTGCCTTTACCAGTCTGGAAATGTTTCTTGGTCCAGTCAAAGATTGTTCTAAAAGTTCTACTGTCACAAAAAATCTGAAGGCAGAAGTACAAGAAAAACAAAGCTCCATCTATTCTAATTTGCACTGGGGCCTCTTCTTCTGACCAAGCAAGTCTAGCTCACTGTTGATGACTTTGTCTGGTTTCCACATGCATAGTAACAGGTATGATCTGAAGTACCCTCTGCTATTTAGTAGATCATGTAGACCCCTCATCTGTTGTGAAATTGACAGCATCTTGCCTCTATCCCCTAGCAAAACCAAGAAATATCCTGTACACAGATTCCTTACTGGAACAGGTCACCCTGAGAGGTTGTTGACTTTCTGTGGCTATAAATAGTGAAAGGCTGACTGGACATGGCCCTGAACAATCCACAATAGTTTATCCCTCTTTGAACGGGGGAGTTGGACTAGATGAACTCCAGAGATCAATTCCAACTTTCATGATTCTATGCCTATATTGACTTGCAGGCCCAGCCACAGCAGAGTTATTGTCTTGTCATTTTTCAAGGCATCTACTGGCTCTCAGAAAAGACTTTGATTCAGCAGATGATCATTACACAGTTTGTCTGTATTGAGCTGGAACACAAAGCAGCTAATACTTCAGAAGAGAATACACAATCATCTTCTGTAAAAGCATTTTATTTATTCATCTGTTCCCATGCTGTTTACAAACCTATGAGTATCATTACAAGATGAATCATGTAACTGTACTTTGCTTTAAGACCTTGTTTCCAAAAGAAGCAGATGGCAGAGACTGACAACAGCTTCTGAAGACATTCATCTCCCTATGCATGTACAGTAATGAGGGCTTCCAAAAACTCAGAAGAGAAAGGGTAGAACTTTCCTTACTGAAAGGTTATAATGGCCAGTTTTGTCAAGCATTATTTATTTTCTTCCTTGGTGAAACAGGAAACAAGAGAAGAAAAGAAGATTATAATGAAGGGACTCCATAGGTTGTTAGAAGCATTGGAAACCTGTCAACATAAGTGTTTTCCAATTAGATGCTCCTGTGTACTCTGTTTACTGCAGTGTACCAGATCCTATTTTATAAAAATCCAGGATCCTCACCGTGTCTGGGAATTGAAGACAGGAACACCCAGAAGTACATAGCAGGAATAATGTGCTTAGATTTGGTTTCTTTTTGCAGCTGGAACCAGTTGACGTGGACATGCTTTGCACATGTTTGTCTCAGTAGCTGTCACAGGCTGCAGTCCTTCACCTGCAGCCCTACGGAGCAGTCGAGCAAACCACTGTGGAAATTGCCACTTGCCCAACTTTGGTTCTGTAGGTGGAGATTCCAACATTTACACTGCTCAAAAAGTTCTGGGCTGTTTAAATTGCTCTGCAGGGCTAAACTACAAGATGCGCCTTATCATGGCGAATCAAATCTCTTGGCAAATTGGTCCTGAGCGTGTCCCATAGTGTCCAATAGTCCCCAGTTTTATTCACTTCATATACCAGCCTGATAGCCTGAGTATCTTCAGTAACATCTTAAGCCTTATATTTTAAAAATAGGACAATTTAATGTCTGAGGTTTGTTGGTTTGTTTGTTTTTTTAATTCAACTAATCTGCTAGCAAATATTAAAATAAAACAAAATCAAACCAAACAGCTTAACAAAACAAAACATGGTATTAGTTTGAACAAAATTGTTTTCATTTTTCAATTTCCTGTCTTTTTTCTAAAAGAAGGTGGAAGTTAAGTTATTCTAAGGACTTGAGCAATGTTTTGTTACAGGAACAAAGGAAAAAGCCAATATAATTTCCTTTGACACAAATACAGTTTAAAGATAGTAGCAAAGATGAAAGTAATAATGAAGGTTATGGAATGAACTAGCATTTCACACAATATAAATTAAAATCTGTCAGGGCATAATAATGTTTTTTTCTAGATATTTTAGGAATGAAATATCCTTACTTTGTTTGCTTCCACGCTTCAGTCTTTTACAGTTGATCTGGAACAAGTTTTGGGGTAGGGTTTTTGTTTGTTTCTTTAACAAAGCAACATCCTATGAAATGCTACATATTTCACCTTTTTTTTATATGACATGCAATATAGTCCTGAGACACTGAAAAAAAAGTTATTAAAAATTATAGGTTACCCAGCTCTTTATAGGACCTAACTAGATTGAACCTGTTGTATTTTATAGCTTTTTGTATTAGCCTCTTTGTCAGCAGTAAATGAGTTTTCATACTTGCAGTTGTACAAGTAGGTTCCCTATTCTTTCTTGGTTGAAGCAATCAGCAGCTGTGATTACTTCAAGAGAAGAAAATTAAGCTGATATGTACTGGCAGACACAGAAAACATGACTTTTTTCATGAACCAGTGAAAAACAATCTGTTTTTGTTGTTATTTAGTGATTGTGCTCAGCAACTGGAGGTTCTGAGGCTTGGCTGCCACTGGTGCCCACAGTGCTGAGCCCTCAGAGTCAACATCTTGGCTTTGCTCCCCGTGTGACACCTAAACTGAAAAAGGAGAGATTTTAAAGAGGGTAGACTTAGATTGGATATTAGTGAGAGATTCTTTACTGTGAGGGTGGTGAGGCACTGACACAGGTTGCCCAGAGAAAATGCGGATGCCCAAACTCTGCAAGTGTCTAGGGCCAGGCTGGGTGGAGCACTGAGCAATCTGGTCCAGTGGAAGGTGCTCCTGCCCATGGTTGGGGGGGTTGGAACAAGATGATGCTTGAGGTCCCTTCCAACTCAAACCATTCTATGACTCTACAAGTCTATGATTCTATCAGCAACAACATGGACCTTTTTCATCCTAGACTATCCTCTAGGCAAGAGCCTGACTTCACTATTAGGGTGTGGATATAGGGGATTTTCTCCCCTGAGCCTGCCTCAAAATGCGGTTCAGTTTCAGATGCTGGACACACAGAATGAGGCATGGCTAGACTCATACTCTGTCTTTAACAGTAAATGGAAGCAGGCACTGAGGAGAAAAAGAGAACAGACAACTCTGCATGATGCCTCTGTATTATTACAACTAGTGACTCCTTCCCTCTCAGGATTTCCCAAACCTAGTATGATATGTCTGTAACCTTTAAATGTAGTACTTCAAATAAGTACTCTTACAAGTTCTTTTTCAGTCTTCCCTTGAACACAAGTCAAACTTTTACATCTGCAATATCTGTTAAGGATTTACTACCTGGTGCAGAAACCACTCCCTTTTGTTTGCTTTTAATACAACTACCCTTATTTAAAGGCTCTAGCTCTTCTACTGGCTCCATCCCTCAGAATCAGTATTTCCACTACGATGTCATTTGGGAGAAGAAAGCTGACCAGAGTGTGCCTATCAGAGGTATTATCTTACAGAGAAAAGTAGGAGCAAGGTTCATGAGCCTGGAGTGTTCTTCCTAATCAGCGTCTTGTCTATCTCAGTTTCTTCAGCTGTTAAGTCACGAGAAAGATTTTTTTCTTTTTTTTTTTTTTTTGATGAGCATACTGATAAAGAGCACTCTGCAATACAAATGGTAACCTGTGTATTCTGATTCTAGGCTGAAATTCTTGAACATAACCTAGAAAGAGACAAGCACGCTAACCCCAGAAGAGCAGCAGGGCTGGTGAGTAGGGCACTCTCTGGGGACTACGGGAGAAATAAACTCAAGTCTTTTTCAAAGAAGGGTTCTTCTATCATGGAAGTGTCCTAACCACTAGGCAATAGCGAAATTTCTGGTAGTAGAGCCTGTCTCGCCTCGTCTGCTTCCCCTTTGCTCTCTGAAAATACCTAGTACTGGAAAAGTTCCTGCAATCTCAAAAATTATCAGAAGCCCAGGAAAGTATTTATCACCCCGTAAATGTAGTATCTATTAACGATCAGGGTTTTTCTTTGGAAGAACCAGCCCCTGGCGTTTTCCTTCTGCCCGGCTGGGTGATGTCTCTGCTGTGGCTCCCGCACTAGGTGGCAACAGAGAGTCACCACTGTCCCCACCAGCCACAGGCGAGCAAAACTGTTCACCCCGGGGTTAAAAACCTCAGGCCTTTTTACTCAGCTTTTAGCAGCACAGCACTTTTGCACTTGTAGTCTATTGGCAAATTCAAGGCAGAAAACTCGCAGCAAGGACTGGTGTTCCCATATTTAACTGGAGAGAGAAGAAGAGTGAGCATGCAGAGAAAGTGGAGGTTTTGTTTTGGGTTACATTCATGTCTAGTAGCCAAGCATGCCCAAATCATGATCTCAAAAACAACAGTGCAACTCAAGTACCTCTTTTCAGTAAATCTGTGTTGACAACTGAGAGATCTGCCTAATAAGCCTGAAATTCACTTCCTGCAAACGTGGCTTCCAGCACTAACTCATAGTTGCAGATATAGGGCCAAGAACACAGTTCTGTTCCAGTCCAGGAGTCTGCAAGTCACTTAGCCACAATCTCAAGGTCCTTTTTACATGCTAAGCTTTTGTTCTCATAAGTCAGACATTCTTCTTCAGGCCAGTCCTGCTTAATATTTTTATCAGTGATCTGGACAAGGGTCCAGAGGAACCCCTCAGTCAGTTTGCAGACAACACCTAGCTGGATGGGGGTGTTGATCTGGTGGAGGGCAGGAAGGCTCTGCAAAGGGATCTGGACAGGCTGGGTGGATGGACTGAAGTCAACTGTACGATGTTCAAGAAGACCAAGTGCTGGGTCCTGCACTTGGCATCACCATAAGCCCAGACAGCCCCAGATGTTGGTGGCAGGGGCTGGGAAGCCATCAAGTGGAAAAGGAGCTGGCAGTACTGGTCCACAGTGGCTGACCACGATCCAGTGTGTGCCTAGGTGGCCAAGGAGGCCAATGGGATCCTGGCCTGTATCAGCAATAGTGTGGCCAGCAGGGCCAGGGCAGGGATTGTCCCCTTGTACTCAGCACTGGTGAATCCTATGTTCAGTTCTGGTCTTCACTCTTCAAGAACGACACTGAGAGCTGAAGCGTGTCCAGAGAAAGGTAACAGAGCTGGGGAAGGAGGCAGCTGGGGAAGGAGTTGAGGGTGTTTAACCTGGAGAAAAATAGGCTCAGGGGACACCTTGTTGCTCTCTAAAACTACCTGAAAAGAGGCTGTAGCCAGGCAGGGATTGGTCTCTCCTCCCAGGTAAGTGACGGGACAAGAGTAAAATGGACTCAAGTTGTGCTAAGGTGGGTTTAGATTAAATATGAGGAATTTCTTTTTATTGAAAGGGTTATCAAGCACTGGAACAGGCTGCTCAGGGTAATGGTGGAATCACTATCCCTGGAGGTATTTAAAGGGGATGTAGATGTGGTACTGAGAAATGTGAGCTAGTGGTAGACTTGGCAGTGCTGGGTTAAGAGTTGGGCTTAATGGTCTTGAAGGTCCTTCACAATCTGAATGATTTTATCATTCTACTCCCAGTGGTAGGTTTTCCTTTGTACATAGAAGAAAATAATTATAGTGACCAAAAATTCTGAGCAGTTTCATAGAACATGAAAAAAGAAATAACTTGGATGTTCCATAAACTGAAGAACAGCTTTGATTAATTGTTTATGCTATATTTTTTTGCTAGAATCTCTAAAATACGCTGTTCTAGTGGAAATCTATTGCCTGTCTCTTTCCCTTACATCAAAGTCTGCAGTATACCTCACTATCTAATATCAGAATCAAGAAACCTAACTACAAAAGAGCATATCACTGCCTTTAAACTGTCATATTCAAAGAAAACAAACACCCATCTGGCATTTGTTTGGAGCATTATGTTACACCTTCTGTTAGCGGCACACTGTTGAACATTATACCAAATTAACATGTCTCAGTAAATCAAAGCTTACCCTAGGTCTTGGCTTGTACTGTCACAGGGAATTCAAATGTCAGTGTGTGAAAGACTTAATTCTCTGCTCCACCTGCTGCCGATGCCATAGATTGAAGAGGGTGATATCTGTATGCAACATATAAAAACTTTTTAAACAAATGTGTAACAACCAAAATACTACCTAAAAAACCCCCAAAGAACACCATGATATAGAACTAATAATTTTCACCGGTTTAAAACCAAAGACAGAAGAAAAACCTTTAAAGTAATAATTCCTCATTGCAATTGCTTCTGGTTTTAGTAGAGACATTAAAAGTCAATTGTCTTTCCAGAAGTCAAATGCTTAGCCCTTAAAAGTTTTGGCCTTACCAAAAATTTTGTTCTGTGAGTAAATTCCTACAACATCAAGTCATATCAAGATTACAAGAGAGTGTGCAGTTCTCTTTCCCCTGTTAGTCACAGTAAGAAAACCAATATGCAGGAATGCTTCATGAAATACTAATCTTGTTCTGTTGAACCCAAAATCAATATCAGAACTTATTTTCTTTTCATGCATACAACTATTGGTGTTTAGAACAGCACAGATGTGCATCTTTTTGAATACCTGGCAAGACATTTGGCTTTTAGTAGCTACTACTTGTAATTAAGAGGTCTTTCCATTCCAGTGAAAAAATGAATATACCTCTCTCTCTTATGAAACTGAAATCTAAGAAGAGAGTTCATCAAGCAGATTCCAGAAGCAATGATAATAATTCCAGCTAGATGAAAATTCTGTGGTTTCCATTTTGTTACAAGCAGCAAAAAGTTACCTCTTTAGTTATATTATGAATGTAATTTAGGCCACTCTATAAGCCCTGGGTTAGGTGTATCAAGGAACATTTATTTTCTCCAAGCACATAAAAGATGTCTAAGGCCTTTGATTTCTCAAAATATTGATTATTTATGTTTTATGAATTAGGAAAGTTTCTCTTTATTTATTTAGATCATTCATTGCAGTAGTAAACATTAAACTTAATTCTGCAGTCATTCACAAAGACAGAAAAATACCATTGGACCTTACTTTGCAGTGCACAGTGGGAACATTCAACCCTGTGAAAAGCCATAGAAGTGATAAATTACCCGAGGCCTTTATAGATATTAGACCATTTTTCTTCTGAGTTGTAAACTAGTAAATTATGTTTTTGACAAGTTACTTACTCACTCTATTTATTTATTGCACCTGGAATTTTCAGGAAGTCCTAAATTGCGCTCAAAACTTTGAAAATATCTTCCTAAATGTACTTTACAGTAAATTTCCAAATGTGATTGAAAGAGCTGAATGTCTACTCTATTTCAACTGAACAATTACATTTTGGGTAGAAGCTGATGCTGAGAGGCCTTAGAGTTTAGATTAATCTTAGTGCACATACTAGACTAAATCCTCTCTTTCTCCAAAAGGCACTCTAAAATAAGAAAAAGAGTATTTCTCATTCCTTCTGTCTTTTTCTCCTTCCTTCCTCTCTTCCAACTTCCAAGTTATGACTTCTCTCTATTCTGATGTCAGATACAGTGATGAAAAAACATGAGAAATTCTTGTTTGCCATGATGTAAATACACTGTAATAAAGATGCCCCTGTTCCTTTTTTTTTGTTTTTTCCTGTTTACCACATGGCTACAAGAGGCCTCCAAAGTCATCTCATCCTTTCTGTACAAAGGGATTAGCTTTCTAGGCCAGTACTGACAAATACTAGTTTTATCTTTTCTTACCATCTTCAGTGGCAGACTTGAAGCAAGGTGTTCCTACACTTCCTTCTTCTTCCCATTAAATTTTTTTTCTCTGTGTCTACTTTGAAACTTCCTTGTTGTGACTGAAGCTTGCTTGGATTCACAGCAATCATAGGAACAGTTTATATCCTTCCTGCTTTGCTTATTTGAAGTTATCATGGCCCACTCAATTGTCTCTGTAATTTTTCCTCAATCTTTCCTCACAAATCATAAAGCTGCAGCTGTGGAAAGACTTGTGTAGCTTTCAAAAATATATAAACCAGGCTACTAAATATATAACAAGGAACTATGTAAAATAAGTTGTGCACCACTCTTGAGATGGGCAATGTTTCTGAGGGTGCAGATGGATAATCCTGCTTTCCATTAAGTTTGCTTACTGTTGTGCAAATTCTGATGAGCATGGTGGTCTCCTAAAGCATATGGAAGATAGCTCCTTGTTCTTTTAATTAGGAAGCTACAGATGTAAAGCACGTGGAGCAAACAGAGTGATGTGAAATTCTGTCGTTTTTGATGAGTATATTTCTATATGGTTGTTGCTTTTATGACTTCCAGTTAATGTCATTCTTAATATGACATGGAAAACTGCTTTGTTAGTTGAGGACTAGCAAGCTCAGAATTTGTAGAATGGAGCATCTATCTGCTCTTTTCAAAAAATGATTATGTTCCATGCACAATTTTAAAAATTGCTTGGATTTTTTCCATATCAGTTCATGTTGTGAAGGACTTACAGGAAAGAGAAAAGAATATGCAAGCCATATACAAAACCATACAAACCATATACATTTTATGTTACCTAAATGCCAAGAATTCAAATAGTACCCCAGTCTTCTAGAGTGAAGTTCCTAAATAACATTTTACAAGAATATAGTTTACTATCTCACTATTTTGTAAAAATACCCTTAGATCCAATGACAGAAATTTGTAACTGATGAAAAGGACACTAGTTAAAGAGAGACAATAGGGCTCAACCATATCACCTATATTCCCTTAATATCATCCCTTAATATCATAAAATATTAATACTTCCTCTTGCGTGCATGGAACTTTTCTTTGTATAATTAAATATGCCTTTCTGCAGAGGGTGGTGAAGACAATTCACTCTTCCTTAGACAATCCAATGAGAAAATAACTGCAATATGGGTGACTACCATGCAGAAAATATCTATTCTACTATTGTGTAGCCATTTAGAGTATGCATAAAACAGCACACCCTTCCAATAGCTCTAGACCTAGCCTTTGTATATCTTTCTCTTTTATGCTTGTCAAGCCTGTTAGCATTCCACTGATAGGTTAGAAGGGCATAATCACTTACCCACCTAGCACAATTTAGACTTCTTTATCATTTTATCAACCCAGCTGTAGAGTTAGCTACACTTAACTCAACATGTGCTTATGTAATGGCTCACTGATGGCTATGTTTATAAAGATAAAAAGAGCAAGAAGGATATAATCCAGTCACCCACAGATTTGGCATTGTGTTGCTGCAGATATTTCTTTGATGTTCCAAGTAACATTGTAAAATCATTTCTCTATTTGTCCTATATATATATGTCAGCTGCTTGCTGACATCACCAATAATTTAACACAGCAGACATCCAAAATAAGGTAACATCCTTCTTCTTCTTCTTCTTCTTCTTCACAGCTATGCTTGCTTTTAGACTTATGTCTCTGTATTACTCTTTCCTTCCAGGTAACGCATTTGTGGTGAGCCTAGCTTTGGCTGATCTGGTGGTGGCCTTGTACCCATACCCACTGGTGCTCTTAGCTATTTTCCACAACGGATGGACACTGGGTGAAACGCACTGTAAAGCAAGTGGCTTTGTGATGGGACTAAGTGTAATAGGCTCTATTTTCAACATCACTGCAATTGCAATAAACAGATATTGCTACATATGTCATAGTTTTGCCTATGACAAAGTGTACAGCTGTTGGAATACAATGTTGTATGTCTCCTTAGTCTGGATATTAACAGTAATCGCAACTGTGCCAAATTTTTTTGTTGGCTCTTTGAAGTATGATCCACGCATCTATTCATGCACGTTTGTCCAGACTGCAAGCTCCTACTATACAATAGCTGTTGTGGTCATTCACTTCATCGTCCCTATCACCATTGTCAGCTTCTGCTATCTTCGAATTTGGGTTCTAGTGCTTCAAGTTCGAAGACGAGTCAAGTCAGAAACAAAGCCAAGATTGAAGCCAAGTGACTTCAGAAACTTTCTTACCATGTTTGTTGTTTTTGTGATTTTTGCCTTTTGCTGGGCACCTCTAAACTTCATTGGACTGGCTGTAGCCATTGATCCTACAGAAATGGCACCAAAAGTTCCAGAATGGCTGTTCATTATAAGCTACTTAATGGCCTATTTCAACAGCTGCCTTAATGCAATAATATATGGTCTTCTTAACCAGAATTTTCGGAATGAATATAAAAGAATTTTGATGTCACTGTGGATGCCAAGGCTTTTCTTCCAGGACACATCCAAAGGAGGAACTGATGGCCAGAAGAGCAAGCCTTCTCCTGCTTTAAACAACAATAACCAAATGAAAACTGAAACCTTGTAAATGTAATAGTCAATGCAAGAGATTGTCACTGAGAAAACCAAGATCATAGTTGTAATGTTCTGGTCATTCCTGCTTAATTTTGGGGAGTTTTGACTTGGATCACATTTTATGACTGGAATACTGTCTTCATAGTAAAGCACATTGCTCTGGATTTGTGATTTATACAAGATATTAATTGAAAACGTGTTTCAGAATTAAAGCAGCAGGTGGGTGCAAGCTGTTTTAGTTCTGAGAGCTGAATCCTGCTTCCAGACATATGAATGAGGTATTTTTTTACTTCAGTGGGAGTTTTGCATTCTTTATACAAGATCAGGATTCATTTCTTAGAAGATGTAGTGAGTCCGTGTGTACAGCAGCTCATCAAGGCTCTGGAGTGGGATTTTTCTCCCTTCTGTATCTGAACAGAAGGTGAGACAGATATTCTATTTTCCACACATAAGCCAAACATTGCATTTCTGTGCATATATTGGTGACAGTAATGATGTCTTTGAATTTGTAAGCTGGAGAGAAGAATATTTGTGTAAAAGCAAGTATTAATATAAGAGACTCTCCTCACAGGTTTTTCATACTTACATACATTGAAAATGGGAATACAGTGTGTCTACTCTGTTCATCTTTTGTAGTTAATTTTATGGTAGAGAATGTAATTGGTTGATTTCTCACAGATTTACCTTACACAATATTTTTCCTTTAAAAAAGATTGAATTTTCATTGAGCTTCATTTATTTAACAAAATATCTATATAAAATGTTATTTAATGCACTTTAGCACACCTCACACATTTGCAACAGACTGGAAATTATAGCATATGACCTGTGATCATCTGGAGTGGCAACTGAACACTAGACAGGATATCCTAGATCATCTCAAATGATGCTAGACCAGAAGAAGCAGCCCTTTTGACTATAATGGTAGCTGATATACTTGACTCACATGTCTACATCTACTCTTGAACGCACAAAACTGCTGGTGTCTAACTTAAGACAACCTTCGAGGTTCCCTGAAGTGGAGATATCTTTCCTTCCATCTATGATGATAAACACACATCCAAGGATAAGATTAATTGCTTTGCAGAGGCGCTGGTCTGCTTTCACTGACATTAAAAGCAGCTTTGATTACTAGTTCAAACACCTAATTTTGGATAGTTAAGGAGAGATTATCTTGCTTAATTTGGGATGAGCCCAGTGTAGATGTTTGCACACAATCCATTTTCTAAACACTCACAGTAGTCCTTAGAGTCCTGGGAAATTATTCCTTTTCTTTGAAACTGATATCTTTGTTGATCCAGAGGCTGATTAGCAGAACTCAATAAAAAAGATCAGGTAGCACACACACATTTCAGGCAAAGACAGGTCATCTTAATTCCATAAATAGTTTACCTACACTTCATATTTGCAGTTCATAAAATAAAAATATTATTTTCCACTTTATTTTTAAACTCAGCTCAAATTCCAACTGCATTTCTACTTTTACAGGTAACACATTGTAACAGTGACTGTGCAGATCAGATTACAATTTGGTTATACTCCAGAGCATTTTAGCAATCTACAGTGGTTGTACTATCTCTAAATCAGACTAGGGGTCAGTGTGCAAGCACATGGTCAGTGAGCTCATTTTATCACTAGACTTGAAGTGCACATTACTCTTAGCATTTCTCAGCAGTGCTGTTCAGGGTAGAGGAACTAGGTCTCTGGTAAATCCATGTCAGGTATTGAAATGGGACAATGAGGAATTCAGGTTGCTATTACATTCCAGTTTGAGTTTCTTGACCTGACTATTACAAAAAATATTTCTGTAGTAATATTAATTTGTACAGCAAATATACTCCTTCTGAAACCATGAAGATGTATTAATCATCACCCTTATGTTTCTTGAGTGATAGAAAAATATCGAAGAACCATCAAGTATTTTAAATGTTCTGCTTGCCAAAAGCCTGTGTAAAGTACAGCGAAGTAACAAATGTGATTATTATTATTATTTTAGCTGCTTTCCTGTTCTTCACGTGATTTCTGATAATCTCAGAAGTTCAGTACCTTCAGACTCATGCAATAGTAGGCTGACAAGAAGCTGAAAACTTTGTGCATGGGGTAATAAAAAGATGGACCTCGTAGCAGAAAATAAAAATATTGTGGCTAAAAGTAGCAATCATTAATAAGTAGGTTTTACCTGAAACATAATTTTTTAAGTCTGAAACAACTTCCATATGAAATTTTTCATGACTTTCACAGCAAGATACGGAGCACAAAATCAATATAGTTGTATATCTACGAGTAAAATTTTCCCCAGAGTAAAGAAGGAGTTTTAAGAGTCTCTGAAACTTGTAGGAAAGGATATAAAATTTGATTCTTGACAATCCTGCATTTTCTGACTTCTCTGAGTACTCAAAATTGTGACTTGAAAGTCAAAATTGGTTGTCTAACTTACGGGTGAACTATTGTTAGAAGTAAATTGATAGACTGGTTTATCTCTCATTGGAATGAGTCAGAACAGAGTCAAAAAAATTTTTAGTTTAGCTCTATCAAATGAATTTAAATGTTGGAACCATTTCTTTGCCCATAAAAATGAGGTGCTATCACTCTCAATACTCATGAGGAGAAGATATGAAATTTGTATAAAGTAATTTTACAAATTATATCTGCTCTTTAAAAATTAAATATAACTTTCAGAATCCTTGTTCTGAAATGTTCCCAACTATCCTAAATGAAGCTCACACAAGTCATTGAATAGAATTACTGAGTCATGGAATGGCCTGAGTTGGAAAGGGACTAGAAAAATCATTTCTATTCAGCCACTGTGGACTGGTCAGAGACACCTTCCACTAGACCAGGCTGCTCAAAGCCCCATCCAGCCCGGCCTTGAACACTTCCAGGGATGGAGCCATCCACAGGTTCTCCAGGAAACCTGTGCCAGTGTTTCACCACTGTCACAGAGGGAAGTGTTCCAAAATTGGACCCTTCCTCACAACTGATGGAAACATTGTGGAACAATGCTAAATTATGAGATGTGAATTTTACCACCACAGCATTACCTGAGAGGAGCCCTGCACTGCGTGATGGTTGCAAAGCCAACTTTGTTATTATTGTGCCAGGTACTGCTACTTATTGAGTCCTGGTGTATGGACAATAACTCACACCTCTTAAAATAAGTTTCATACCATGTATTACTACAAAGCATTGCATTTGACTTGACCTGGAAATCAATCAAATCCATAAAATTTAAATCTTCCTGTAAGTAATTCAAATGCATAAAAATTGTATTTAGATGACTGAATGCAGCTCTCAAAGGTGAAAAGTCTTTGTGTAGTAATGTATATTTCTACCTACATCAGAAGCCTTAATTTTCTCCTTTTTCTTACTTTAATTCAAAACACATTTCCCCAAAGTTAAGTTTAAAGGAAAACCTTATAAATACACTGTCAAGAGAGTTTATACGGTTAGAGCATGATTTGAAAGTATAGTCAGGAAGAACATATCAGCTCTGAACAGATTTATGTATCTTTGAGGAAATTACTACTTTTGTTATATAAAAGTATTTCACCAGCATGTCTGATATAGGCACTTTAAGAAAAAAGAGTGGAAAAGTCAGGTAAACCCTGTGTCCTGCACAAGGTAACTAGTGAAGGAAAAGTTAGGGCCTCAGGGAAAAAGTTTGTTTCCAGAAACTGTGGAGTGTTTTCAAATTTTTAGTGTTACCTTGATTAAAAAGTATTGTATTTTCTGTTAATTAAAAGAAGCAAATGTATTCTAGAATAGTTCTTACAGCAGATTTCAGATTAGAAAAAAGCTTATTCTCATGTAGATCGGTAAAGACAGGTTGTAAGTTCTGTTTCAATAAAGAGAGAAGTGGAGATGTGGTAAAGTCTAAATGAGACCGAAACAATGCATTAGTCTTATCCTGTCTCTCTGTGCAAGTGAAAATGTCACCCCAGGAAGAATTAAAACTAAAGGCACTGACCTATTACTGTTGACTTTGATGAGATTTCTCACTAAATTATTGACTGAATGGAATAATTCTGCTTGGCTCATTCTCAGGGGCAGAAATGCGTTTCTGTCTCTCCACTTCTATCTTTAAGAACACACTTAGATGGAAATTATTGCTTTCATTTCCCAATTGTATTTTAATGAATTGCACCAGTCTGGGAATTTGCCAATGAATAAATATATATGGAAGATTGTATATATATTTCTTAATATGTATATAAAAACAGTTTTGGTCATCTGAACAATTTGTTGCACTTAAAGATGTTTACAGATTTAATGGAAAATGAGGAAAATGATGATTTATTTTCAGTCATCTATTGATATGTTGCTGGTTTAACTGGATCTTGCACATCATTATCTATAATAATAAATCAATATTTTATCTCAAGTTTCAATGAGCATGTAGTGAGACCACTACGAATGTCAGCTGCAGAACACACAACTGATTCCTGTTCATCCCCTTGTTAGTAACACCTTCATCCAACTAATAATATTATTTTTTCAGTCTATATTTACAAATATTTTTGTGGCATAAAATTACTCCAGGTTAGGAACATTAGGAGCTGTGAAAGTTGGAGACTCCTAATTTAACCACTGGAGGTGGAGGTTGAACCTGGCGGTGACACACGGTGTGACACCCTTGGCTCAGTCACAGAGGTGGAGCTGTCCCATTCACTTACCTGTAGAGACTCTTGTGTTCAGCCCTGGGATTTTACTCCTTGTGGATGGTTAGGAAGGTCCTAGGGAACATCGCTGTGATTCACTAAAAGAACAAGTTAATCTCATGGAGTTGAACACGCAAAATTCCAAATAGTTTGGTGGCTGCAGAATGAAACCTTGAAATTGCTGTATAAAGGGAGAATTCTTCTTTGGAAGAACAAAGTAGAACTGGCCACAATAACAGCATTCTAAAAAATAATATATTTTGTCTGAAATACATAGCAACTAATTTTATTCTTCTGTAAACCATCTGAGGTTTCTTTAGTCACCGTCATGTGATAAAATCAACTAAATGCATGTGAACTGATAGTATAGGCAATCATAAATGAGGTCTGTTAATGCCAGATGTGTTTTATTTACAAACTAATGAGCACTGAGATCTTGTCATGGAAGAAAAAAAAAAATGAACAACAATAGAAACAAGCCTGTGAAAGCAATTCATGTGACTCTAGTTTTAAATTATTTGTGGCAAATAACCAGTTTGCCTGTATTTAGCCTAAGTGTAATCATTACATGCTGGGGAAAAAAAATCCAAAAGGCTTTGCAAAAACTAAATTACACAGTCCTATTTCAAGGCAAAAGATACTCTTCCTAGAAACATGCACTTCTCAATTCCTAATTTTCAGAAGTCTCCATAGGACACTGAAGATATACACAGGATGGTGTGAGGGCAAAATGTGGAAGATTGCACAGTTGTGAATTTAAATGCTTTTTATTTTGCCCACAAAACAGAGCTTGCCTGACTACTCAGGAAACATACCTCAAAACTGTTGTTAAGGGACATTAAAATAAAGATTCCCTCTGGCTTGAAATGTTCATTTCTCTGTGGCAATCAGTATATGAGCAGATAGAAATTTTCCTTCACAATCTCAAGAATACTGTCAGAGTTCCAGAATCATATCTTAGGATGGGAGGGATCTCCAGAATTCAAATTGTCCTATCCCTTGCTCAGAGCAGATCTAAACTGATCAAGTTGTTCATTTGTGTGCCCAGTCAATTTTATACATGTCCAGGGATGGAGACTACACATCTCTGAATATCCTGCATCAGTATTTGACCACCTTCATGGGATTTTTTACCCCCCTTAATATCTATTTAGAATCTCCCACCTTGCAACTTGCTTCCATTGCCTCCCATCCTATCACTGTGTGCCCTCAAGAAGACTCTAGCTCTATCATTCTCTGATCAGCTAGCTGTGGACAGCAGCACAGTCTGCCCTTCAGCTTCACTTCTCCAAGCTGAACAAATGCAGCTTTCTCAGCCTTTTCTCATATGGCCTGTGCTCCCTGTCCTTTATCTCTGTGATCTCTGCTGGACTCAGTCCAGTATATCAGTACCAATCTTGCACTTTAGAGTCCAAAAGAGGATGCAGTGTCCCAGATGTGGTCTTAAAATCACTGAGCAACATGGATCATTTCCCTTGTGCTGCTGGAGACCCTCTTCCTAATGCAGCCCCCATGCTGCTGGCTTATGGTGAGTTTCTTGTCCACAAAGGAGCCCCACATCTCTTTTTCCAGAGCTGCTTCCAAGATGGTTGAGCCCCAGCCTGTAGTGTTACATGGTGCTATTCCATATATGCAGTATTCTGCTCCTATGGAGCTCTATGAAGTTCCTTGTAACCTATAACTTGTCCAAGTCCCTCTGAGTAGCAGCCATGCCCTTCAGGACATTGACTGCTTTCTACAACTTGTTGTTACAAACTTAGGAAGGATGTCCTCTGTCCCCTCACCTGTGTTGTTACTGAAGGTTTCAAGCAGGATTGGTTCCGCTATTGACCACTGAGGGACCCCATTAGTGACTGACCATAAGCTGGACTTTGCACCACTAGTCACAGCTCTTTGTGTCCACCAGCTGAGCCAGCTCCCCACCCACCATTTTATCTGCTGTTACAGCCCTTATCTTCCAAATTCAATGATAAGGAAGGAAACTATGGGAGATTGTGTCAAAGACCTCATTAAAATCAATGTGTACAACATCTACTTGCTTTCTCTTGGCCACAGCACCCATCATCACTTCACAGAAGGCAGTGAGGAAGGTCAGGCATGATTTCCACTTGCTAAACCTGGAAAAACAGGTAAAGCCTGGAAAACAGAAGGCTTCAGGATGACCTCTATGACCTTCCTGTATATTGAGAGAACTTACAGAAAAGATGGGGCAAGACTATTTACGAGGGCATGTAGGGACAACATGAGGGGAATGGGCTCAAATTGAAAGAGACTAGGTTTAGACTAGATTTGAGGGAAAAAAAATCTTTATTGTAAGAGTGGTGAGGCACTGGAACAGGTTGCCCAGAGAGCTGTGGATGTCCCATGCTTGGAGGTGTTCAAGGCCAGGTTGGACAGAACTTTGAGCAACCTGATCCAGGGAAAGGTGTGCCAGTGGAGTGAAACTAGATGATCTTTAAGGTCCCTTCAGACCCAGGGTGCTTTATGGTTCTATGATTCTATGATAAACCTGTGCTGGCTGCTCTTAATCTCCTTCTCATCTATTTTTGAGTTTGGAAATTAATTATGAGTCTATTTGCCCCGTCATTTTCCTAGGGACTGAAGTGAGACTGACCAGTCTGTAGTCCCCTGAATCCACCTTCTTGCCCTTCTTAAAAATGATGTGACATCTGCCTTTTCCAGTTCTGAGGAGCATCCATAGTTGCCATGATGCAGTGGGGCCTCACAATGTCATTAGCAAGCTTAGATGCATCTCATCCAGTTCTATGGACTCATATATGCACAAGAGGCTTAAATGATGCCTTTCTTCCTCTGCCATGGGTACTCCCATGGTTTGCTCCCATGGATCTTGCTAGAAGGCTCAGGGATCTGGGAGCCCTGGGGACAAGCCTTCCAGTAGAAAAAAACTGAGATGAAAACTGCAATGAGTGCAATGAGTCTTTTCCTTGTAGCTTCTCACTGAGTTCCCTGCCCCACTGATAAGTGGTCACCCAGCATTCTCACCCTTCCTTTACTACCAATGTGTTCATAGATACTGTCCTAATTGCCCTTCACCTTGGTCACTCCAGGTCTTTATTTGCTGTGTGAAGGTGATTACTGCATAAATTCAATTTCAGTCTCAGTGCTCCAGAGCCTGAAGTAGCCTTTCCCTTTCCATTCCATTTGCCACAGCCTGAGATTGTGGCTGGGAGAAGGAGATGCTATTTTATGTGACCTAAGGTGAGCTGGTAAAGGCTAATCTTGATGATCCAAACTGAATGCATAGCCCAGGGTGAGAGAGACTGTGCTGGCAAGTAATTTTTAACATTCTTCAACAATGACATTTTGATCAAATGCTAGGGCAAGTTGAGAAGGGCATATTTTTGTGAAGGAATCAATCAATCAAAAAGATAGAATAGGCTTTGGGATTTTTTTTCCTCCTGTATTTCAGTAGCAATCTAGGGACTTCCAAAGGACATTTCTGACATGGAAAATGTTATCATCATATTCTGCTTACTTTCACTACTACTCTGCTCTTTTTCACTACTCTCAAGCAGAATTTGACTGAAAGTCCATTTCAGCAGTCTAGTTCAAGCAGCTGTGTCTCTCTTAGTGCTACAGCATCCTTGCCAAAAGTTGCTTAGCCAGAGTAAATACTGCAAACTTATTTTCTGTTTCCTTTATAATTCACTTTGTTTAAAAGGCAATGAACCAGAAATATTTAAAAGGAGTGTGTCATATATATAAATTTCAAAATTTAACCTAGATTTTTCACGCTTTAGTGTATTCACCAATCCCACATGCCTTAATTTATAAATTGTAGTCCATAAAGTCAAGAGCTAGTGATCCCAATGCTTTCCAAATAAAAATCCCTAATTCAGTATTTAATGAACTGCAACCTTTTTGTCATGCTTCAATTACTATGTCACTGGAAATTAATGCAAATTTTATGTTCACAGAACTAAGTTCCTGCAAGGGTTAATTAGTTTAGTCTAAGCACTTTGCACAATAGCACAGCAAGAAATTGGAATGTCAAGCAAGATTACATCATTAAAAAACACATCAAAGATTTTTTTTCCCTTTGCCCTGAAATAGCACTGTTCTTAAATTGGGTGTCACTGCAGCACCATGAAAGCAGTTCTGCTGCTAAATTTCAAGCAGATGTTCAGTATTTCAGAGTATTTTATACAAACAGCAGATACAAAATATCAAAAAAGCTATTTCAGGGATTGATCTGGATACCCTTGGGTTAGACATTAAAAAAAATGAATACAATGACTCTAATAGCCCATTCTGGTATAGGTCATGGAGTGGTAGGGCCTTCAAGCCACCTGTATTAAAGAACTTCCTGCACATAGACTTTGTGTGGAGAACAATTAAAAAATAAAACTTAAAAAAATCCTCAAACAAGATGATCATGTCCAGTATGCAGTGATCACCTCTCAAATGATTACATACAAGGAGCTAGGTGACCTCAAGTATCAATTTTTTGGGGAAAAGTCTATAGATGTTTATGCTCTGTCTTGTTCTCTGACTGATCTTTGAAAAGATACACTTGCTTCTTGCTTCTGCCATCATCTAAACTTTTCCAGTGCAAAAAGGTGCATGAATTGAACTGAAATTTTGAATGAAAAAAATGGTCTTATTTGAAAGATTTTAATGTGCTGCTGATGCATTTAGTTCTGTGCCTCTCCCCTGTGCCACCTCAGAGGGCTTTATTACAACAAGGCTATGATCCCACACCCTTCTTATCCTGATAGATTCTCCCTTATATAATCATTTTCTTGGGACCAGGAAGGGATTTTACTGTAAGTTTGAATGTGGCTCCCTCAACTACAGATAATTATTTAATTTGAAATAATTATTTTTAAAAGGTGTCAGAAACAGTGAAGTCTTCTTCATAGTTTGTGAATGAATGGCATCTGAAGTTGCAGGAATTACCAAAGAATATTCATGCAAATCATGACCCATTCTGTCTGTCCTTCGGCCAGTATGCAGCAAATGGGACAATATGCAGACACCATGGTTTTATTGTTGTTGATCTTCTTGAATAATATGTCTGTGTTACTCAAATTCATCCCAAGTCTCCAATGAGATGAGATTTTAAACATCTCATACTTTTTATTCATGGAATGAATATGAATAGAAATCATGAAAGGCATCTGTACAGTCATAAATTCAATCATGGTATGAGAACCTCCTGGATGTCACACACCATGCATGTCATTACTTCCCTACATTGAACACTCTTCAGAGCAGTAGGAATCCCTGTAGCATAACATGTCCTGCGTGGCTTCCTGAAAATGAAACCCATGTAAGCATGTTTTCTACCTTGTTTTTTTCCCTTGATCCAGCAGATTTGCCAACTCTACAAATCATACTGCCTTAAAAAATGGAGATTCAACTAAAAAGCCAGACTATACTGATTGTGAGGATGAATTTGTTGTGTGCTGCTGTCATGCAAAGGGTCCAACAAAGGAAGTATTTTTGTTCCTCGGATTGACCACCTCTGGAAAGGACCTCAGTTCCCTACACAAATACAAATACAGGCATTGATTATCTTCTTACACCCTCCTCTGGGACACAGGCAGATGTCTACAAAACCAGATTCTCTGAAAATGGTTCAGTAGGCTCAGGATTCCTTGATCCATGTCAGCAATGTTTGCTCTTCTCCTGCTCTAATGGTAGTCACTAGTATTGTATCATAAGACTTGACATTAAAGAGAACATCTAATTACCATGAGACTAGTGATAAAACCACAGGGGCTAGACACAGTCAGAATAAAATGAGAGTATTTTGGAATGAGATGATGTTTAAGGTCACTTTCACTTCACAGGCTATTCTATGATTCTATATTGTTTCTCTTTTTCTTTTTTCCTAGATGATACTTCTTGTAAGTAGTTTGAATTGGATGCCTTATAGTTTAATGATACAAAACTAAAACAAGCAGTATTTTTCATGGCTCCATGGAAGACTCAAAGTAGAGAGGCTTAGCCTGCTGTCTTGCAAGTGTTAATATTCCAAGTTTAGAACATGCCACCTCATGACCTCAAGGTAAGGACAAGAAGCCAGCACTTCTGTCAGCTTTGAGTTCTGGCTTCCTGGATTCGCTCTGCTGAGGTCCTGGACTTGTCCCCACCCAAACCCGAGGGCCACTCCATAGCCTCAGCATTTATGGGCCATGCTGAAACAGCTGAAGGGAGGACAGTGGCTTCACCATGTGTGGTTTCTAATTCCTTGTGATTCCATGGAACTTGAATCCTTTTGGGATCTGTGCTCCTTGCCAGTCCTTTACTGCCCATACGTGTGGATGAAGGAAGAGTCAGCCTACCCAGCTGCTGGGAGAGTTTGGCATGGCAATAGAATGTTTTTAAAAATAGGTAAAAATTATCAGCTACAGATTTGTGTGAACATGTAATGCCACACATACAAGTACAAATTCCCTCGAGTTGTTATGCCATAAAAGACTGCATGAGCAGACTGGAATTAAACTGTTATTTATTAAGTTACAAACCCACTGCAAGCCTTTAGGAGAGATATATTTTTAAGAAATCAAGACACACTGATCTTCAGTTTTTTCCATGAAGTGGGAAAATTTACTTGAAATTTCCCTCTCCATCCTATAATCCTATTTTCTTAAATTTATGATAAAATGCTCACTGAAATTGGCAGAAATGGGATACAGGGGTGAACAGTTCTGTGATGCAAATGGCATTGTAAACTATTTTGTCTCTCATCAGAAGTACATGGAAAGAAGTTCATATTATTCTTCTCCAAACACCACTGCCTATTTATATTTTAAAACAAACATATGTATTAAATATATGTTCTTTTAATTTTAAAGGCCTTTTTTGTATTTAGAGACTCATTATTTCATTAGGCTTTCTGTATTGTAAAAGGTGTGTGTGCTTTTGTAGAGTAAGCAGTAAGCACAGTCTCTCATTAGGCCACAAGTGGTTAACACATTCCTATTTGCCAAGTGGCTGACAGGTCACTTGTCTGTTGCATTTAAGCAGTGTCTTCAAAGTTTTAATTGGATAAATTGCAACATAAAGTATTTAAAGTAAGGAAAAGGTTTTTTTTTTAGGATCTCTTAGAGGAAAACTCTTGGCAGGCAGGTTTTTCACCACCTCATACTTTATTACTTGTTTCTTTTGCCTTTAGACATACTGGTAGACCTCTTTATCTACGTGGTGAAGCACCAGGAAAAGAAGAAACAGGCACACAAGTGCTCTTTAGGAAAACTTGATAAAATATTGTTTGCAGCATCCGTATTTCTTCTCTGCTATATGAGATATGACAGCAGTAAGGGCTGAATCATTTCCTATGGTTCTTCAGAGACAGTAGCTGATGGAAGGATAATGGTTCTCTCTGCATGTAGAGACAAATGCTTCGGATTTGACTGAGGCTTCCCTGGTCACCCAAGTGTTAAATTAGCTGATTTTGAAAGGATGAGTAAACTAAGCCTAAGAGACTTTTTTTTCTTTTTTCAGATGCGCTCGTTCCAGGCAATATTGCATAGCTTTCTATGGAGCCTCTGTAATTCTTCTCATAGCCCTTTTCATTTATGTTTACTGGATTGGCACTGGTTGCAAGATTTAGCTTAGGGTTTTCAAAAGCCCATGATTCTTTGAAGATGCAAAGTGGCCTTTGTGAAAAATTCACATCCTCAGCTTTGAACTTCAGCAGCAGCCTATTATTTTAACACTTCATTTAAATGTTAATGTGCTATTTTCTAAATTTCAAACTGCTAAACTGCTGCATGATTTCCAGACTCCACAATGAAAGTTTTCATGTTGGAATGACATTTCCTCTAGATTGCACAGATACAAGTCTCCATAATCACAGAGAGAAAAGAGCAAGGCAAGGGTTCTGGCAGAAGAAAACATACCAGAATTGTTAACCGAATAGCTTCACTGAAATAGAGGACAGTCATTCTCAGGCTGCACAGTGTTTAAAGACCCTTGGAAAAGACCATTTAAATCCCCCATGCAGCCACAAAATCAGATAAAAGCCTCCTTCCATGCTGCAGTAGCCATCTATCTGCACAATTGATGCATTTATGCAAGACATACATACATGTACAGTCCCAGTTAGGTTCAACCTGCCAATGAAAATAGGAACTCTGCCTTTTGGTGGAGGAATGAGCCTTCACATTAAAAATTTCATTTTTCATCACAGGTGGCTACTGTATGGCATCTGATCTGCAACAAGTTTATATTTTAAGTAAATAAAAGGTAAGTAAAAACATCTTAAGATTTCATGTCTTGGTGAAAAGAGAAGGAATTCTCTTGACCAGAGTGAAATCAAGCAGAACAAATAAAACATGAAAAAAAAATCAGCTGCCAATTCTGTCCATTATTTACTATTTCCTTAGATGAGTGTAGCCACAAAATTTCAACCCTCTTTCCTTGGAGTAGGAAGAAGCAAGCAAGAGAAGCATAGAATATCTAAATGCACTCTGCATTTCTCCCTGTATTCAGGGCACAATTGTTACACATACTACATATTCTTTATCTAATTATCTGAGTTCTGGAACATCCAAGAAAACTGTATGGATTTAGATTTGCCTGACTCCTGTGCATAAGACTGTCATGTCAACACCTGTTTTCTGCTGGATTAAGGTACATATCAGGCATATGAAGCCACCTAGCACTCACACATGGGTGTGCAGGGTCCTACAGATTTCCTGGTGGCACCTCCTAGTTGCTACAGGGCCACGCTTTTAAGCTCCACGATGATTTTCTGGACTCAGGTCTTCAAGATGCAGAGAGTACATTCACTAATTTTAGCTTACTTTTGGTTCCCCCATAGTCCTTAATTTTAACAGGCTCTCAGTGTACTGGATATGGAATATCAGGTTCAGTTTTCCTCCACAGATGAGTAGAAACTTCAGACAAATAGATAAATCTGGAACCATGTTCCTATAAATCCACAACATACAAATGGTAGAGGGATCATACCTGAGATATCAGAGGCTATATTTTAAGGCATATATAACCAAGGACCTGTGGGATGTGTGCAGATTTCTGGAGAAACCCTAGGGCATTTCAGACAATTTAAAGTGCCTTTGCATAACCTGGTCAGTTGGACCTCTTGTGTCTGGTCAGAAAATTTGCTTTCAGTGCCACACGGGTTCTATGAGCAGATCTGTCATAGATGAGAGCTTAGACACTTGGCTCATAAATGTTACCTTTCATTTTGATGTCTTAATTTACCACTTAAATCTATTGCTAATGACTTCAGCTGATGTCAAATCTGATGCCACTGCAGTGCAAGCACCATACCTAGCCCTGAAAACAAGGAGTTAAGGAACAGCAAATTTTCTGGTCAGCAAGAAGGACTGGTGGACAGGCAGCAAGATTCCTCCTAGAGTTGTTTGTTTCTTTTTATCAAAACCAGAAAGAAAACCAAGATGAAAACTCATCAAAAGGGTAGGTTTTGCACAGGAGTAATAGAGAGGTGTAGTCAACACAAGAAGGATCACAGAATCCTCTGGAAGGTAATTAAATGTTGTCTGACATACTCTGCAGTTCTAATTGAGGTCTTCTGGGGCAAAAAGGCTTTGAAAAATTACTATTTACTCAATAATTCAGAAAAATCCTTTTTATTCACAGCCATTTGGGTTTATTGAGTAACTACATAGAATATTTATAGAATCTGCAGTCTGTTCACTATTCGTTTGGAAACAAATAGAGCACATCCACAGTTGGTAAGTTAAAACCCTGTATTATGTCATCATGATGGAGGCAAGAGCCTTTTACACAGCATTTAGAGACACCCCCACAAAGATCTGAATCATGCTGTGTGTGGAATTGTGGGCAGCTCTCCCTGTTGCCTCTCCCTCCTGACTCAGAGGGGCTGCTCTCCCACAGAGTAAGGAGGATTTTCTGTGGGGAATCTAGCCAGGAATCAAACAAAATCAGGTAGGCATATGGCATGCAAAAATCAAGAAAAATACTTAGGATTTTAAAGTTTTGCAACATTAATAATGAAAGGCTGAC
Organism: Thryothorus ludovicianus; assembly: GCA_013397245.1. Classification (NCBI taxonomy): domain Eukaryota; kingdom Metazoa; phylum Chordata; class Aves; order Passeriformes; family Certhiidae; genus Thryothorus; species Thryothorus ludovicianus. The sequence continues at coordinate 896,302 of VZTB01018007.1, forward strand.
TTTCATTAATTAGCAACATTAATGTATCTTTGCAACATCATTAAGGAAAAACTGATACCAAGGAGTGAAAACTCACATTTACACTGCTGTGTTGTAGTGGTTCTTGGATATATGGAAATCAAACGTTAATTCCACAGGACACATGAGAGTTGGTTTTGAGTGTGGTCTCTACATGCCTTAAAACCAAGGATCTGTTTGACAGTGATTTTCAACTTTCACCGTATTCCCAAAACACCACTTTTCTTGCAAAAAGCAGATCAGGCAATGAGTGCTTTATCGGCTTTATTTTACACAAATATCTTTCATACAAACAGCTAGCAGTCCAGGAACTACATTTAATAAGAGAAAGACTTAAAGCAATTAATGATATTAATTAAATTAATTTATAATAATAATTGTCTAGTGTAACTTAAAGCATGTCAGTAGGTTTTCTTTGTTCTACTATAGAATCTCAAACATCTAAAACATTTTCTAACAAAATTATGGACTTGACTCAGCTAAGTGAGGCCTGACTTGCTTTTTTGGACCATTTAGAAGTTTTTAGTATCTAGTGATGCAAAGACCTCCAGTTTAAAACTCATATCCAAAAGACAAACAATTCCCAAGGTTGAGAAATACAACATAGGCAAAAAGTTTAATAAATTCAATCTGGTTGTCAGTGGTGGGCAGACCCGATCTGTGGAGGACTTGACACATAATTTAATACAATGTCAGCTCTTTAAAGAAGAAAAAAGAATGGTTCCAAAATAACCAAGGGAAATATCTCTACTCTTATCAAGAAGGGAACTATCTTAAAGCTGGGCATGAGGCTATTATCACTCATCTCCCTTTCAACAGTTAGGCTAGATTAAATCCTGACAACCACTCATTCCTGCCTTTTCAGTATTTATAGCTCAAAGTTAATTTGAAACCTTGCTGTGCACTCATTAGTAGACTCATTTCAACGAAGGTCTAGATTCATGATTTGTATTCAAAATACCACAAGATTGGTGTCACTTATCCCTTCTTTGGTTGTGGCTGACTCTGATGAAAATTTTTTTGTCACAGGCCTATGCCCAAAGGCTAGTCATTGCTCTTCACATCCAATGGCACAACTGTCCGTGTAATTGCTCCTTGGCAGAATTAATACAACTAAGACTAAAAGAGGTCTACTACCTAAGAGAAGGTAGGTCATGCCTAATCAATTAGATAAGGCAGCAGTTCCACAAGCACTTCTGCTGGCAAATAAAGGTTCAGAGTCAGCATCAGTAGCTCAATGACGAATTATTCCAGCCCAGCTCTACAAAGCTCTGGACACACACAGGTAACTGATATGGCATGAAATTACACAGAACAATCTGCTTTTAGTCTCCTTCTTCAGGGGTAAGAAGTTGAAAAAGGATAATTGAAGTTTGGCTTTATAGCAAGAAGAACAAAACCCTTCCAGGTGCCTTCCAGGCAGACTGGAGTGCTTCAGGTTTGCAGCAACTTGTCCTCCAATCAGGCACTTCTGCTTGATGATAGGAAGTGGAAAAGCAGGTAAATATAGTTATATGTTTTCAGAATGTCTTCACAGTTTCCAAAGGTCTTGGAATCAGACTTGGGTAAAGGTACAAGTAAAATTTCCATTTCATTTAAATAATTTGAGGAAAAGAAAGAAAAAAGTTATTAATGCAAGAAAACTCAGAGTACAGCCCAAGCCATGAGTGATCATTAAAGGCGTCCCTCCTCTTTTTCTATTGGTTTTCAGTCCAAAAAATTTTGGTATAGCAATAAAATACAATTAAATAAATTTCAATACACCACTAAAACTCATGGAAATTCTCTCTAGCACTTCAGTTTCTGGACTTTACTAATGACCAATTTACTCCACAATGCCTCTGATGCAACAAAAGCCTTGTTCAGTGGAGCACCGCTTGTGTACTTCCGCCTTGTTTAAATGCTAAATATTAAATATCAGTCAGACTTTCAAACTACCTTTCAGGGAAAAAAATTTCATTTTCCCCTAATTGTCAAGAGGTGCTTTCAGTGAGGAGCTAACAGATTACTATCATTTGAAGCAAATCAGGTCAACTCAGCTTCTCACTTGCAGTTATTCACCAGTGAAAAAGGTGTGGGCTGAGATCTTCCATCTACATTGAATGTTTCTCTTTTTCACTGTACACCTTTTTATGGGAGAGATTGGGCTATAAATCATGATTGTTATGATTTGGTTCAGACAGAATGTACATAAAGCTTCTGGAACATTGTAAAACAAGTCTTGGCTTGCAAATGAGCTCACTGGATACGAAGGAGGTTTATGGACAAATGGATGTAACCAAACGATGTATTTTCAGGCTGAACTGTTAGTGGTGCAATTGAAAAGGAAGGAGTCACAGCTCTTGTTTGCCTCTCTGGCAAGTTAAAGACAGAGCTCAAGTCCTAAGAGTAAATGTATAGCTGATCAGAAGGCCTGTTCTTGCTGAGAAACCAGGTTGCAAAGCTGCAAGATGTCACAGCTCTGAACTTCCCAGCCTGGGGGTATTGGCACATACAGGTAACCAAGGACAGCAATCAAAGCAGAGCTGAAATGCAAAAAGAAGACTTATTTCATTATCTCACTGACACTTTATTCTTTGATGGAACTAAAATCTTCCAGTCCCTGAGGAGTTAAGGTTGGGACTCTGTCAGTCCAATTCAGCAAGCTTCAGGTTGCAGAGACAGTTTATATGTTGTGAATAAGAGCTCAAAGTTTTACAAGGAAGAAAGCTAAAATGAAAAACCTTTGCCTTCTGCTTATTCTTCCCTATGCAGGTGCTAATATCTTCATTAGTCATAACATGTCACTTGATCTTACTTCCGTTCAAAAACAATTGCTTAATTTCCTTATCACAGGCAGCAAGGGATGAGGGCTGGCAGAGACAGTTCTTTGTGTAAGAATGGGTAGCACATACTGTGAGTAAAGATAGTTCTTGATTACTTTGACCTTTCATCATTATAACTCTGCTTAATATTGTAATTAGAATATGTGCTTCATTTAGCCAAGAATGTGATAAAAAGTAATTCTTTTGGGGGTATTTTTATACACCAGAGATGATTAAGAATGCAGTCAATGTGTGATTTTCCATTTTCTTTCTTATATCCCCTTTTTAACTTCAGCTCATGAGAACTATTGAGTTAGACCAAATCTTAATTATTGCATTTTTCTGCTTGACAGATTGAACTATATCACTAGAATCATTTAGCCTAAGGCCCTGAAACCATCATTTGGAACAAATAAGCCATTAAGAGTGAAAATAGGTGTGAAGGAGGGGGATGAATCAGGGTGTGAAAAAAGGGTTCCACTGGTGGAATAAGGAGACAAAACCAGTACCATAACTGAAGGAGTGTGAGATATGAGAAGATAAATTTAGGAGTATTTTGGCCATTTGTCTAAAAAAATTTAAAATCAACTTCTGGAATAGTTTTTTTAACCAGGGCTTGAGATTTGATTTTCAGTAAATTCAGCAGGGTCAAGATTTTCCTGAATGTTCAGAAATTCTCTTGATTTCCTACCAAATATATTGCATTACATCATGCATGCAAAAAAGCTAACGTCAGGAACCCATTTTTAACTGCTTGTCCAAATCCATCTTTTCTAAACATATACTTCTACAAAATATTTTTGGGATTTGAAAAAGTGAATTGGAGACTTTCCTTTGTCCCTTCATTGCATCATTTTTCCCCCCAAACAATGAAAATTTTAAAATTTTTTGACTTTGCAGGCAATAAATTTTGCATTTGTGCTGGAAACTGTGTTGATAACACGGAGATATTTTAGTTACTTCTCAGAAGAGCTTACACAGATTTAAGGTGTTTTCTGCTTCTCACCCCACCCCACCGGTGAGAAGCGTGGGGATGCACAAGGATTTGGATAAGGACACAGCTGGGACAGGTGCTCCCATCTGACCACAGGGATATTCCAGACCATAGGGCATTATAGCCAGTATAAAAAGCTGGGGNNNGAGAGGAAGGCATTTGGAGTAATGGTATTTGTCTTCTCAAGTTGACGCTGTGAATGATGGAGCTCTGCTGTCCTGAAGATGGCTGAAAACCTGCCTGCCCACAGAAACTGGTGAATGAATTCCTCAATCTGCTTTGCTTGTGTGTGTAGCTTTTGCTTCACCTATTAAACTCTCTTTATCTCAACTCAGGAGTTTTCTCACTTTTAGTCTTACAGTTCTCTCCCACATCTCAAGGTGAGGAGAGTGACCGAGAGGCTGCGTGGGGTCAAGCCACAGCACAGCTGTAAAGAGAGGAAAACTGTTACACCATGATCTGAGTTAGTTGTACACATTTTCCAAATCAAAGTCAGACAGGGTCACACTGACTTCAGAAATCCTGTTGAGTTGAATAGACAAAAGCCTGCTTGTGTTCTAAGAAGTTCCTGTAGATCCTTGAACTGTGAGTAACGTCTTGGAAGTAGCTCAGGATTTCTTGAGGATCAAACCATTTAGTTAGAAATTAGATGCCACGAGGAAGGCAGACTCCAGGTCTTACAGTGATAACAAATGCATAGTCTTAGGGTGCTCACAATCTGCTCTGCAGGGTGGGCAGTACTTGAAGATTGTAAGAGGAGAATGCAGACCCCTGCAGTGGTCTCAGAGCTCTTCCAGCACTCAGCTGCTGTGCAGAGGCCAAGGGACAGCCCTGAAGGGGGTGGGGCAGTAGGAGCCATGCTCTTACAGAAATGGATATTGCCTGTGTTGGGGGAGCATAAGCCCAATCCAAGGAGCATCAGTGGGAGCTAAGCCAATTCCCATTTATTTGAAATGAAGGCGATTGGCAGTTTACTTTGGAATTAGGTGTGTATATATACAGTGCATAATAGTACTGTGCAATGTGATTATGTAAGGCAATGCTCCCAAGCCTCTAGAATTTTGATCATACCTCAATTTTCTTCAGTAGCTAAATCCAAATTCCCCTCTAGTCTCCTTGGTTCCTTTATTTAGTTTCTTCATTTGTTTGTTCAGACTTACAGAAATCTAATAAAAATACCTTGCTGGTGCTCTATGCATTTTGGCTGTATATTAAAAATAAAACACCTAACCAAAATCTTACCTGAATAATTACTGTGTAACCTGGTTTTGAAGGTCTCCACCTTCCTATGCTATCCCCAGAGTAAGCAGCATGTGCACTGCATTCCATGCCATGAAAGCATCAGTCTGATGATCTGTAATGCAGTCCCTGCATTATTTCACACACTTTGAATAGCAAAGGAAGATATCACAGAAAATTATGTTTATGCCTTAGGCCGCAGGGGATCAGGCTAGACTCAGAACCAAGTGTTGTGAAGAGCAGTGTGTGTCCCTCTGCTCTAAATAAGGTGTGTCCTCAACATTAGGAAGTAAACCCATGTGCATCCTTGTTTGTGCCTCAAACCCAGAGATCAGTCCTTGTCTCCCCCTGTTTAGCAGAAGAGGTATAACTTCTGTGTTCCTTTATTTCTTACTGTGAAGAGCTGCTGGCTCCCTTGAAGGCAGTGAGGTCCTGCAGAGGGGCCTTGATAAATCAGAGGACAGGGCAATCACTACCCACACGAAGTTCAACAAGGGGAAATGCTGGATTCTGCACCTGAGACAGGACAATCCTAGCTGTGTGCACAGATTAGGGAATGAGAGGCTGGAAACCAGTGCCACAAAAAGGGACCTGGGGGTCCTGGTCAATGGCAAGATGGGCACAAGCCAGCAGTGCCCTGGCAGCCAGGAGGGCCACCCCTGTCCTGGGGGCATCAGGGACAGCATGGCCAGCTGGGCAAGGGAGGGGATTGTCCTGCTCTGCTCTGAGCTGGGGCAGCCTCATCTTGAATATTCTGTGCAGTTTTGGGCACCACAAAGAAAGACATTAAGCCATTTATGTCCAAAAGAGGGCAACAAGGATGGTGAAGGGTCTTGAAGGGAAGCCACAGAAACCAAGAAGAGGATGAGGTCACTTGGTCTGTTCAGCTTAGAAGAGACTGACAGGAGACCTCATCACAACTCATTACAACTTCTTTGTGAGGAGAAGAGGAGGGGCAGGCACTGCTCTTTTCCCTTTGGTGATGCGTGACAGGAACCAAGGGAATTACCTGAAACTGTGTCAGAGGAGGTTTAGATTGGATATCAAGAAAAGTTTTTTCACTCAGAGGGTGGTTGGGCACTGGAACAGGCTCCCCAGGGAAGTGCTCACAGCACCAGTCTGACAGAATTGAAGAAGCATTTGGACAATGCTTCCGGGCACAGGGTGTGACTCTTGGGGTGTCCTGTGCAGGGCCAGGAATTGGACTTGATAATCCTTTTGGGTATCTTCTAACTCATCTTATTCTGTGATTTTTCCACTATCATGAGAGTTATGTTTTGGTTGATTGGCTTTTTTCTCACAAAGTCTCATCCACACTCTTCGTTTGCTGACCCACTTGTTCTGCATGTATTTTTTTTCTCTTTCATCCTTACCCAGAGATTTTCAGCATGACTCACTTCCTACTACATTGGAGACCTCAGATCTAGCCTACATCTTTGATATGCAAGGAACACTTCCTTCCTTTTTTTCATGAACACATTATACCCTTTGAATTAATACTTTAATCAATATGCCAATTATGTGAATTTTCTCTCCAAGTCTATTCTGTAAATCAAATCACATTCTGATCCGCTGCATGAATAATTGCAGGTTTACAGATGTATTCCCCATGGTTTTTGTCATATACAGAAACCTAAAATGTTTGGCAGGCTATTCTGTGATCCCCTTTGATACTCCTAAACTCTGTAAAAGAAAATATCTCTTCTTGTTTCTTGGCCTTTGTCCAAGTCAGCAAGTCAGCTTTGTCTCTACTCGTCTCTAGTGCACTGTTCATTGCTACTCTTGGTCCTGATATAAAACTCTCCTCGACAGATTTTCAAAATAATCTTCAGAGTTCCTCTTCCCCTTTCACGTGTTCTAAACTCCGCCATCAGTCAAAGAATGACTCATGAAATATCCTTGGATGAAGCAGTGAAAGCCCTCCTGACAACACCATCTGCTTAGCCATGGCTTTGTCAATTGGATACATTTTTATGTGGATGGGCTTTGTCCCTTCGCTGGAGGAACAGATGGAAGTCCCCAGTCCTTCAATTTTCTTTCCACTGTCTCACAGTCAGTTTGAATCAGTGTAGGAACACTAGCAGGGCTCATGAGAAAAAGCAGAATTATGCCTTGGCTAGCAATCTGGATGTACTTCAGCAACTTTCAGTAATATAACTCCTCCCAGGTACTCTCCAGTACATCTCTAGGATTCTCTGGGAGTCTGGGCAGAGCTTTTCCCCTAAATCCTCACAATACTGACCTGCTGACTTTGACAGAGGCTTAGAAACTAGAAGTGATATTTTCTCATAGAGAAATTTAATCATTATAGAAATTTACTCATACACTCATTCTTCTAGATCTCTGCCCTTTTGGCAGCACGGGCTGCCCCACTGAGCTCACTTTCAACCTGTCCTGCAAGTTGTCCCTGAGCATGCAATGGAACAGATGACATATAAATAGGAATTTTCACCTCTTCTTTATTTTACTGACATCTTTTTCTTTTTAAAATGTCTGAATTTTGAAAAAAAAATCTATCTAAAAACTAAAATTAAGCAAGATTTGCAAAACTTGGAAAGTTTTGAAAATGAAAGTGAAACTAAAAACAAAGAAACAATCATAGAATTGTTTGTGTTGGAAGGAACCTTAAAAATCATCCAGTTCCAACCTCCCTGTTGAGCAGGAAATATTCCACTAGATCAGATTGCTCAGAAAGAATGAAAAGAAAACACAGTATTTTCTAATTTTCTTCCTTCAAATCCTTTTATAATTTATATATATTATATTTAGACCTGTTAATCTTTTACCAGATTATACTTTTTGAACAATATATTTTAAAAGTCTGGAGTACTAAATTCTGATAGAACAACCCAATAAGTACTTCATCAGCCAAAACATTATAACTGTAAGCTCCTAAAACCATGACTTCATTACAAGATTAGCTTTGCTTTTTACTTTGTTCCTAGCCAAAATCAATTCCAATTAACAACTCCAACTCAATTTTCCCATGAAGTTAACATGCTCTGCTGCAGGGAGGTGCTATACTTCTGTGGGTTACATGACAATTTCAGTGGATTGAGACAATAATTCAGTTATGTCAAGAAGCCAGAGTGTAATGAACAGGATTTTTCAAAGTCAGCTTATTTTCTGTCTTCAATTCTGTTAGTCAAAACAACTTCTTTGTAAGGTCAACACATCAAATGACACATTTTGAGAGCACCACACTGCCTGCAGTACCAAATAATCTAATTTCCATTATTTGGAAACTTTTATCTTTATGCAGTTAATCAGAGGTAAAGGCTTAATTTAAAGTTACATTATTCTTGCTGCTACAAAGCTCCCTATTTGCAATGTACTTTTTTTTTTACTCCTCACCATAAATGGTAGAAGCCCACAGACAGCCTTGCCAATGTGTGCTTCCTGGCTACACTGAGCTCTTGCCAAAGAGGCAATTTAATTACTGACAACAGACCTGCAAATTAATAGTGGTCACTCAGGACATGACTACAGTTACAGGAGATGGTATTCCTATCAGCAAGAGGAGAACCAGCAGTTCATAACCTGTCATACAAAACTTGTATTTTTATTCTTTTGTGTTGCAGAGGCTTAATGCACTCACATGTCAATCTCTTGTGGCATTTTGGTGATATCCACATGTACCCATGAAAACTAAGGTTTTCATGGCCCCATAATATGTGCAATACTGTACATATCTCTTTTTTGTCTGTTAGTGTTTACCTTTAAGCATCCAACAAGAAAATAGTTTTTCTTTATCATCCTCCACACACATTACTGGAGGTTTCATGTTCTAGTTCCACTTTAGCACTGGATGTTTTCCACTGATCACTGGGGTGCAATCCTAATTTTTTCAATCTAGTCAGAATTCTGAGATCTCTTTGTAGTGATGTTTCCAGGGTCACTTTGAATATACAGCATTGTTTCCATTGTTTCCAGTAATAGCAGTGTGATCCTTCCCGTAAGGTCTGCAAAAGACATAATTTGTCAAATTCCAGAAATATCGAGATTGACAGAGACCTCTGGAGCTCATCTGGAGTTGCCCATAGCCTTGTCAAATGAGTTTTGAATTTTTCCAGTGATAGATGTCCCTTGATCTCTCTCAGAACACATCCTAATGCCACAAAACACTCCTGCTAAGGTTTTTTTAGCTTATACTGATTCAGTTTCACTCATTACAACTTTCTCAACATTGTTTCATCTCCTTTCACTGCACATGTCCAAGGAAATGATGCTTTCCTCTTCTCCACATTTCTCATTATGAGAGCAAACAACAGCAACTAAATCAGCCTTCAGCTTCCTTTGTTCCAAGATAAACATACCCAGTTCTCATCAGTGAAGCACATCTCCATACTCATAGTCCTTCACTGTGTTCTCTCCAGTGTGCCAATCTCTGTAGTGCACCAGAGACAAACTGGACAGTGTAGCCCAGGTTCAGCTGTCTTCTTCCCTAGAAAGAATATCAAACCTCAGAAGTTCAGTGCAGGGAATCACAACTTATATTGGTACCACATTTGTAGAGCACTTAACACCATGGAACTCTGCACCTGTGTGGATTGTGTTTAAAGAAGTCAAAAGGAGTTTAAGATAAAAAGGTTGTGGCTTCAAGCCTGTAAAATCTTAACATCATGTATGAAAATTATAGGGACAGGTGCCTTCAGGACTACTGCATCAGTCAAATAGAATAGGACTGCTAGAACAAGTTTTGATAAAAGAAGAAAATAGAAAGTCATTAGGATATTCAAATTGTGGAAGATTTGTGAAACAAGAAAGCCGTGTCCACATGCTGACACTCGTCAAGAGCACAGAGGCCATAAGCTAAAAACTGTAAAAATAATCAAGATGTCTTTTCTGTAGGCAGAAGACAGCTGCCTACAGGAGACCCAGGCCTCCTGCTGAACACTGAGCCTGCTGCTGTGAGCACATTTACCTGCTACTGACAGATTCCACCAGCCACAAGATACCCAATGTTCCATCCACAGGCAGGGGGGACCAGGCAAGTGATCCAGGCTGCAGCTGAGCCCTGCAGCCAAACTGGAGAATTCAGAAATAAATCCAAGCATTTTGGTGTCCCAGTCTGGGAACTTGTCCTAAGTCCCTAAAACCACAGTGAGCAAGACAGAATACACCCAATTATACCTGGCAAAAGTTCTTATCCAATTATTTCACCATGGTAGCCACTATGAAGAAAATTAACTCTGCCCTGGCCAAAACCATCACAATCACACAAAAATAAAATTCTAAAACATGCTTCTGTGCTATTATATTTTAATTTTCCTTTAACTAATATAGTTCAACATTCATTAATTTGAAAATGAACCTTTATTTTTTTCTCTCCATAATAGAAGTAATCCACTAGGAAAAAACAAAAATACAACTGACAATAAAACAATATAAAACTCTCTGACTATGACTGAAAGAAGATACTTTGGAAAGGTTCATTTTCTTCTACATCATGAGATAAAAAATAATTGTCATCACTTCCCTGCAAGCCATCCACTGTGATTTCTATTTCATAAGGATGCAATTATTGTGATATGTTAAATCCCTTCTAAAAGATGCTTGAACTCACTGAAGGACGATTAAAATTTATCAGCCTCACATCACAGACGTCTTGATGATTTTTCTGCATTTGGTTCCATTTAATATGGCCTCAATGACCTCAACTTTCATTTAAATGTCAGATTAAGATTAGATCTCAAGCTTGGCTAAATTCTGACAACCCACTTTGTTGTGAAACTAGACTGCTAGTCTTATATGATATGAAAACTATCAGGGAAGTGGATAGCTCTGCCTGGAAAGCCAAATAGGGACAAAAATGGAAACCCATTTAGGACAGGAATCCTAGATGACAGTCATCCAGTTCAGAAAAGAGAGAAGCTGCAGAGAGGAGCATTTTTGATGGAGGATTTCTCTTTTGTTAGGGGTAAGACAGATTAATATGACTCATTTTATATTCAGTATCCGTTTATCAGTTCAATTTGCAAATCTTCACATGTGTGAAGGTTTTGGGACAGAGTTAATTTTCTTTACAGTAAATTGTATGGGGCTGTGTTTTGGATTTGCTCTGGAGACAACATTGATAACACAGGGATATCTTAGTTATTGCTGAGCAGAACTTTAAAGAGTCTCTTCTGCTCCTCAGCCCACCCCACAGGAGGTTGGATGTGCACCAGGAGTCAGGAGGGGACACAGCTGGGACAGCTGAATCCAACTGACCTAATGGATATTGCATACCATAAGGTGTCATGCTCACAGATAAAGCTGGGGAGAGAAGAAGGATGGAAGGACATTTGGATTGATGGGTTTGGCTTTCCAAGTCACCATTCTGAGTGATGGGTCCCTGCTGTCCTGGAGACGGCTGAACACCTGCCAGCCCATGGGAAACAGGGAATGAATTCCTTTTGTTCTGCTTTGCTTGTGCACACAGCCTTTGCTTTACCTATTAAAGTGTCTTTATCTCAACTCATGGATTTTCTAGCTTTTACTCTTCAAATTCTCTTCCCCATGCCACCATGGTGGAGGAACAGAGAGAAAGGCTGTGTGGAGCTCAGTCACCAGCTGGGGTTAAAGCATGACAAAAGGGTAATCAAGCCACTGCCATGAAAATTTCCCAACGGACATCCCATGAAACAAGAGAGAGGATGTCATGTTATAATGATGATAATGAAAAGAGAATAAAAAAAAAATAAAATAAAATCTGAGATATTGCCTTTGCAGCAAAGGATAGCTTAGCTGCTTGGCCACCACAGGCAGACCTGATGATGGAAGTGCTTTTCTTATCATACCTGCTAACTCATTCAATTTCCTCAGCTCATCTTAAAATTCAGTTCTTTGTTTCAAGTCTAGGTTTCAGATGCAACAAGTGAGCAGCGTGAACTGTCCGACACATCGTCATATAAAAAATCACAGGGGAAATTTCCCGAACACAGTTTTAAAAATAATGATATTCAGAATATTGCAGTTGTAAGCTCTTTTTGTTTCTGCTAGGAACTTTCTGTCTTTCAGTTTTCAGAATTTACACCATTTTGCTTTTGAGTTTCTAAAAAAAGAAAAAAATTCCAATAGCTGTCAAGTACCACATGAAGAAGAAAGAAAAAGACAATACAATGATTTCCATGGACCTTAAAAGTATTCTGAGTAACAGATAATTAAGGAATACCTATGCTTTAGCTGTAAAAACGTAGGGTCTCTGGATCAGATTCAACTCCAGGAGCTGGCAGACTATAAGAAATTATAGTCAGCATCATCCTATTATTCTCTTTTCCTGAGGACAAGCAACCCAGATTTTTCAAAACAAAAATGTTATTTCACATAATTTTCTTTCGTCACACTTGACTGTATCCATAAGTGAAGTCACCACCTTGCACATGATCTGTCTTCAAAACAAATAGAATTGTGCCTTCCTTCCTGCAGTACAGCTGAGATTCTCAAATAACCTTGCACCTCAGCTTCTGTCAGCCCCAAATACTGCCATCAGTGTTACTCTCAAACAGCAGAACTCAAACTGTTCAAAACTCCTGGATTCTAACTCTGTCCTTATTACAGGATGGTCACTACTTTTTGTACTCGGTGCCAATGCAAATGTTTGTCACAGGATTTTCCCTCACTGGCTGCAAGACCACAGTCACTCTCTGCCTAGGAGTTTGCCCACTGTTTTTAGACACAACCTACCTCACTACAATCACCTCTGTGACCAAACATTGCTAAGGAAAACTTCTCAGCCTGGATTTCCCATTCTATATCTCATTACTTAATGGGCAAAAGTGAAGGACCATCCAGTACCATCAGGATTCAGGACTGGTGAGAGCTGCCAACTGGATAACATAAGTCAATAAGGGCTCCATAGGGGCCATAGGAATTCCTATTTCAAAAAGTTACAGCAGCAGCTTCAGCAGGGGCATTGATCAGGATACTAAAATGAGCAGTGCTTAGTGTTTACTCCATTAAAATCTATTCCTTTGCTCATTTTGCCATACACTGTTCCTAGCTGGTCAGGACATAAGATCCACCTCTCCTCACTAAACTTCACAGAGTACTGAAGCAAATTATTGCTGTTGTTCTTAATGGAAAACTCCTTCCAATAAAAACACCTGCTCAAACAGATCTTACCAAGCTCTGACTTGTTACCAAAATTAAAGGTCCACAGTCATCCAACCCCATAAACTAATCCAAAATACAATCTAATGCAAGTCCTCCTCTGCACCTCATCATATCATGCTCTCCTTCTTCCCCTTAACATATACACACATAGTTACATACATTTTAATTACAGTTTCACCTTAAATTTCTGCATAAATTTCCCTTACCTTACACCATTTGGAGCTGATGGAACTGTACAATCACTTTGAGGAGTGGACCCATTGAACTGCAAGGTTCTTTTATTTACAAGACCACTGGTCATCTTGAGTTGATTCTATGTGTTCCAGTTAATCCTAGCAACAGAACAATAATCCCTATCTCCAATTTGCCTTCTACGTGCTATTTCCTTTTCTTCCTGTCTTAAAAAACCCAACAAACAAAACTAAAATGAAGGCACAGGGAGAATGCTGGAAAAGAGATTTGCCTCTGCCCTACCATCTGGCCTGCAAGTGTTTTTGGTTGCCATTTGCCTATGTGAGTCTTGAAGCTTGTCCTTGTTTCACTGCATTGAAGCAGGGTTGGAGTACACCAGCTCTCGTTGTTGTTCCTGTGCTAAAACTCTTCTCCGGCTTTCAATTCCCCTTTAGCATTCTTACTTGGCACCTAGCTCTGATTTCATGCTTTTTTTTGTTTTTTTAGTAGGTCTCAGACCATTAATTCTCTATAACTCACAGACATCCAATTTTCACACTAGCAAGATGGTCATGTGTCATGTAGTTAACTTTGCCTACAGATTGTTAAATTCTCCTCCACAAGTCCGTTCAATTTAACATCATCCCACAGTAATGGTTCACAGGAATATGGATCAGATGCTTTCTCAATGCTGGACCTTGGACAGGATGGAGAAATGGCCTGACAGGGATCTCATGAAGTTAAACAAGGAGAAGTACAAAGTCCTGCACCTGGAGATGAACAAGAAAATGGAGTCAGGCTCTTCTCAGTGTCAGGTCCAGAGGCAATGGGAACAACCTAAAAAGCAGACGGTTCCCTTTGAACATCAGGAAACATTTTCTTCTTGTTAGTGCTGGCACAGATTTGCCAGGGAGGTTGAGGAATCTCCATCTTTGGAGGTACTAAAAAATGTCTAGACATGGTTTGGGACAACTGGTTCTAGATGGTCTTGCCTGAGCAGAGGGGTTGAACCAGGTACCCTCCAGAGGTCCCTTCCAACTTAGATCACTCTATGATTCTGTCTAAAAGTAGATTATTTCCCTTCCAGAATATTTCAACCAGACTAAGAAACTGCATTGAAGTCAAGTTATTTTATCACATTATTGGAAACTATAGGGGGAAGAATGGAGTCTATACATTGTTTCATGTTTTAGTGATTGGCAGTGAGCATCACGAGCAGTCGGCATGAGGAGGAAAATGATTGCCAGGTTTTATTGCTAGTTCCCATGCTGCTTTTATGAATTGGATAGCTTAATCCTCCTGTGTTTTACTTAATCCATATGAATAATGAGAACACATTTTACTCCCCTACATAATTACCACTGGATAAGGTACGCCTTTTAATGACCTTAACGCATTTTGAGATCATTATGTGAAAGATACCACACACAGTGGTAATAGCAGTTACTGAAATGTGTATGCTAACAAGAGAAGGACTCATGTGCTAATCCAGGAATTCACCCCAAACCATGAACAGGGGAGGTGCAAGGGATTTGAATATACCCACAATATGATCAAGGCACAAACATTGGTAACCGAATGTTGGTAACCGAAATGATAACTCACTTTTATTTACTACCAAGAAAGACAGTAAAGAGGAAATATAGAAAAGCAGGAAAAAGCAAAGGATTAGAGAATACAAGAAAGGATCCCTTGGCCCCTTATCTCACGTACCAGGTACTCACCCGCGCATTGCGTCGACAGCGCCCTGTTGGCAGCTCAGGCGTGAGAAGCTGCTCCTTTTGTTTCCCAAGTGTCGCACTGCGCTCCAACGCACCCAAGCAGTGGTGAAATGGCTTGTTTTACAGCAGTTCCACAATTAAAGACCAAATTAACATGTGGCTTAACATGTGAAATTGCTTTACATAAACATTGCTAGTTAAGTATAGGCCATAGAAATGTGTGTGCTGCATATATGAATATTAAAAAATGCAGGGCCTATTTGAACAAGGCACAGGCAGCCTCCAAACCTCAAAATAAGAATCTGAGTCAAAGCATAATTGTGTGTAAGCTCAAAACTCTGTCATTAGCATTAGTTTTCTTCATTAAAGCAGCCTTTCTCCTGCCATCACTTTGAGCCATGTATCCTTCTTTCTCTGACCAGAAATCAACACTACTTTGAAATAAATGTTTGAGTATTAAATCATTACAGCTCTTTTGTTCTTTGAATCATAATGTTTAGCCAGCAAAGCAGTTAAGTTTAAAATCACTGAGACAAGGACAAATTCTGGCTGTGGAAATGGAAAACAACTGGTCATGTTTGAAGAGAATGGCAGCACTACAGCAACAGATCTCCTGTGTTTGATGGCTTGAAGAGAGGCAGGCACTTTGGCTATGGGAGGGAGAAGGGGCATTTGCCGCAAAAAAGACAAACCCAAGAACCAGTATGGAGGTGAAGAGACCACAGAAGGAAGTGTCTGGAAGGGGAGTTTTGAAGCTCTGCTTGAAATATGGCAGTGAAAGCTTTTAGAAATGTTGTATCATAAAGTCAATTTCAATCATGGCTTTAAATGTTTGACATTGTGTACTAAATTGCTATCAGTGTAATCTTTAGAGGAGCCTCCCTTGGAATGAAGGATGTAAACCCCTCCCTCTGAATTATTATAATTTTGGATTTAAGGGGGCTCTCAGGCAAAGATAGGGGAATAGGAATAACAGTTATTTATTAGGAGAACTAAAATTAAACAAGCATGAATATTACAAAAACTCAAACTCACCGACAGAGTCAGAGTACAACCTGATACCCTGTGGGTCAGGGTGTTGGTATCAGTCCCATTAAATTGTGACTGCAGTCCTCCTGGAGTGGCAGCCCTCCTGTTGAACCAGTGGTCCTGGAGAAAGGTGCAGCCCTCTGCTGAAGGTCCAGCAGAAACAGATGGGCCTGGTCATCCTCTGGGAGTCCAGTGGAGAAGGCTGCTTTGGTGTCCCAAATCTCAGGTTTTTACCCAGATAGGAATCCTTGGCTCCTCCCCCTGGATGGAGCATTTCTCAATGGGATGATGGAATTTTATCAGTGAGATTCAATGGCCCATTAGCAGAAGATCTCTCCCTGGAGGGAGGATGGGTCATGGAAGAGATAAAGAAACTGCCCCAGCTGGTTTCTTATCAGCTGACCTATTGACAGAAGATTACACCACTCCCCACCCCAGTTTCAACAGATTGTGATAGAATATACACTTTTATTTTTTTTTTTTTGTACTGCAACCCATGACACTAAAAGATAATTATAAATGAGTTTTTGATACCCTGCCACAACCCTTCACATGTTTATCCCTAACCTAAGGATTTCTGCTGGAATAGAAAATCCAAAAATACTCCATTTTCCTTACTCTTGGCAAAACTATTTACTACATGACAGGAAATGGAGACCAATCAAGTGGCTCCACACACAGAGAAGGTGTAAGACAGCAACTGAACCATAACAAATCTCTTCTGGAGGCTCTTCTCTCTTCTAAAGTCTCTTGATAATGCTCTTACCAAAACGTTACGCAGCAATTAAGATATTAATGCTTTTATCTATTCTCCCTATGAACTAAAAGGAGGACACAGCCCTGCAGCCAAAGAAGCAAGCAGAGGAGAAGTAAGGTTAGCATTTAAAGCTGAGGTTAACGCTTCAAAAATTTCTAATTCTTTGACCTCATTATGTTTTTACATAGTTTCTGTAATAACAGTCTCCAAGAGCAGCTATGACATGTGCCAATCTGGAGCTACAGAAAAATAATTAAACAGAAGGCTTTCAGTCTGAGTAGACTACATCTAGATAGTTGCAGTGTTATTAAATACTACAAACTTTTTCAAAGTCCATGTGTAGGAGTTTACTGACTAGGCACAAATGTACTTTCTTCCACTTTCAGCTCATTCTTTTACAAAGCACTGAATATTTAACTATTTTTAGTTAGTTGTTTGTTTTTTTTTTTGAAGCTGAGATGGAAGCTTGATTCAAGCTGCAACGATTTCAACATAAGAAATTTTCTAAGGCATCTAGGATCTGTTAGCCATGCAGTAAAACAATCCCTCCAAGAGGTACTTTTAGTGTTCTCCTATTGCAGTATTGCTTTTTCATTTGATGATATTCCTGGCTCTTGAGCATTTATGCCAATTCCCCCTTTTGGGAAGGAGACAGGTTTTCTCTCTCTACTTCCATATATTACTTTCAATTGATGGCTGACACTGAATTGATCCTAAAAAAAATCCAATAATGATTGTGGTAATTATAATACAGATTAAGGCCTCAAGTAGTATAGCCCACCCTTCAGTGACTAATCCTCAATTTCCTGCAGAATTTCGTTTAGCCAATTACTCGCAGCCTGCTGTAATTCCTCAGGGAATTGTCTGGCTTACTGACTCAGTCATAGGTGGTGATATTAATCAAATTGCATATTTTGCCAAGCCTTTGAACTAAATCTAATACAAGGTTCCCAGTTTCTCCAGAGGAAGCTACATCCCTTTGAGCTACTATTCTACAATGTATAGAAATATGATATTCATTAACCTTTTCATTTCAGACAAATACTACCATACACTCTATAACCATCAAAATCTTCACTTGATCTCAAGTACAATTTATTAAATGTTTTGTTTCAATCATATCTCTAAAGCATCTGCTGTCTGCAGAAGAGTCCAGTGAAATGTTCCCTGGTTTGGGGCTGGCTTTGTCCAGGTGTAGTGAACCCAAGAGTCTCAGCCAACAGTTTTCACAGCCATGTGGGTAGTCAGAAGAACTTGGAATGATCCTTTCCACTTTTCCTTAAGCAGATCATTATTCCACATGTGGACATATACCTAAACTCTGGGTTGATGAGGATGTACCTGAAGGTCTGAAGTTGTTGAGGATGCTAAGCAACAAACCTATGCAAAACTGAGAGCTCTTTTCCCAAAGATAATACATACTCTTTTAAATTACTATTTCCTATCACATGGCTTTCTCCTGAGATAGTTAGTTTGATACAGCCTGCCCTGAATAATTTCATAAGGACTTAATCTTTCTTTAGGTCTGGGCTGTATTGTAATTTTTAAGAAGGCTAAAGGAAAAGCCTGAGGCCATCTTAGTGAAGTTTCTTGACGAATCTTACTTATTTTCCATTTCAAGTTTCAGTTCATCCTTTCTACTATTCCACTGTAGTCTCTAAGGAGTGTGGAGATTCCATATAACTCCCAAGCACTTTGCATAAATTTTGAACTGTTTCAGCCACAGAATGAAATACTCTGTCTGAAGATGGGTGCAGTGGTACCCTTAGTTCCATCCAGTCTCTTTCCACCAATAAGGAACAAATACAAGTAGATATAAGTGAATAGATAACAATTTATTGACAAGTGAAACAGCAACAGGCAAAAAATAACAGTAAGTAATCACTAGATAGTGACCACTAGATACAAAATTGCTAAATTTCACAAATCTCATGGGAACAAAGAGGTACCCAAAATGGCAGAAAAACCAGCCTCAGGGATTGCCTCACTTTACAAACTTCACTCCAAAACAGTTTTCTATAGTATGTGGAAAATCATGGTGTCAAAGACCGGTGTCCACAGAAGAGTCCTGCAAAAATCAACTTTATTTGAATAAAGGGAGATCTAGTGGGCCATACCCCTGTGGAGTCTCTTGAGTTTTTGGAGGCTCCAGCCTCCTTTTATCCTTAACTCTCATCCTCATGTTGTCCTCCTCCTTTCCCCATTGGCTGAGGTACTAGGAATGTACAAACTTTCCAAACCACGTATTACATGTCATCCTTCCAACATGTACCCCCACACTCATTCTTCTAGAAGATGATTAGATCTTTCAGGTTATCTAGTTATATGGTCTGATCTCTCCCAGACTCTCTCTAGGAAAACCTGAAAATTTTAAAATTTTCTTACATGAATATGGAACTAGACTCTGTGGATCATGAACAACGAAGGCTCTGAGTAGCTTACTGAGGTAAGAGATTTTCTGGTTTGTTCAAAGACTTCAATAGTTCTGGCTTGTTGCTGGATTGTGGCTTCCAGCCTTGCGATTTGAACCTGGAGCCTGAAAAAGAAGTACAGGCCTTATCATAAAAGTCCACAGGAGAATAAATCCCAAAGGAACAGCATGAAAGAGCCTCATCTAAATCAAAAGCGTCTTTGAAAATCATGTATTAGTATCTCACTGGGTTACAAGACTACAGCCCTGTTGTTTTCACAGAATCACACAAAGCTCCACCATCTTACCGTTGAATGCGTTCTTCCAGCTGGGGGATAGCTGCAGCTGAAGAATCAAAAGAATCAACCAGGCGGCCTTGTATGTTCCTCAAAATTATTACCTTCTTCTTCTTTAGAGCATTCTTCCCCCACTCAGCATAATAACCATTCTTGTTAAGAAGATCTTTGAGGTCCTTGAGCTGTCAAACCACAAGAACAATCCCCAGTATAAAGCTTTAATATATTACAAAAAGTAGAGTGCTTTGACTCTGATGTTAACTTTCAAAACCTGTGTTATTTCTTCATCTTTTATAGTGGGTCCTCTCCTACACTGATTTCCTAAAGACTGGTAAAACACTTCTCTTTTCCTCTCCTCTCTCAAGGACTCTGAACACACTTTTTAGCCTTTTCTGGTGTCATGGTTTAGGAATGGCATTCCCCAGATTCATGCTCCCCCTTAGACTCTCCAAACCACACTGCTGCTCCCTTGCTCCCTCCCTGCCTTCCCCCTCACCCCTGCAACAGGAAGGAGAGGACACAAAAGGTAGAGGTCATGAGTTCAGTTAAGAATATTTACTAGAAACAGCAATGAGATAAGAAAACAGTAACAGCAAGAATATTCATAAGAAAAGTGTTCACAAGTAAGAGATTCATGTGCAAAATGCTCACAACCGGTGTCACCCAACCACTCCCTCTGACACGCTCACCCAACCACAAGGGAATAGACTCCTCTTCCTTTCCCCTTCCCCATGCATCACATCCCCTTCCAACCCTCTGCCCTGCTTCCTCTATCCTCTGTCCTTGGCAATGACCTGAGGTTGTACAGAATAACCTCAGGGCCCTAGCCATGTCACCTCTTGGCTTCTGCAAAAATTAACACTGTCCTGGCCAGAACCAGGACAGTTGACTATTCCAATATGATTAGAAACTCCTCCTCTTCCTAAAGTGACTTTATGACATCATAACAATGGTGATGAGGGGAAGAAATACCACAAAACATCAGCACAACACTCCAAAAGGCCTACTCATTCTCTGTCAACACAAAGTCTGCCTTGCCAAACCATAGAGAAGAAGCAAATACTGTGTGCTCCATGAAGCTTAGGAAGCAGCTTTTGAAAAGGAAAATACATGTCCTTCTCCAATTAAGGACAAAGTGACATTACAACTAGTGATTTTTTTATTTGTAGTCACCAGACTTATAAGTTGAGTCAGTTATGTGTCACTCAACTTACTCCTGTTGCAAAGTTGTGTAGTGTACTAAGACCACCCTAGTGCAGACCTCCACTTTTACCTCAAGTGGTGTCAAGAGGCAAACATCAAAGACAGCAGAGCTATTCCTTCCTCTGAATCACCCCATGTTACACAAAAGGAACAATCAGTTCCCTGCTCAAAGAAGGCTTGGGACCCTGCCAAGAAACAGGAATTTTCCATACCCTAGTTTTACACCTCTCCAATTTCTCCAACAGCAGTTTCTGTTCCTTCCTGCTGTTGGTCTTCACAGCTCCAAGTGGAGCTCCTTTCAGGGAGTTCTTTTTGAGAATTTTGTCAAGCTTCTGCCTGGCCAATGGCTAAGGAAATGGTGTTTCATAAGCATGACAAAAGCAGTGCAAACATGACAACAAAAGTGATGCTTTTACTGATGAAATTACATCATTAGGTTGGTCTACAGGTTGAGGGAGAGATTGGGCAGCAGGTTGAGTGAGGTTATTCTCCCTTTCTACTCTGCTCCTGTGAGATCCTGAAGTACTGTGTCACCTCTGAGGCCTCCAGCACAAGGCAGACATGGACCTGATGAAAAGAGGCCAGAGGAGGGCCACAAAGAGAGAGGGCTGGAACGCCTCTCCCATGAGTGAGGTGTTTGGGGAAAATCAGGCTCTGGGTAGATCTTATTGCAGCCTTTTAACACAAAAAGAAGGAGAGATATTTTTACCAAGGATTTTAGTGACAGATCAAGGGGCAACGGTTTAAAATGAAAAGATAGTAGACTTAGATCAGATATAAGGAGGAAAATTTTCCAAGTATTGTGATGGACCAGGTTGTCTGGAGGAGTTGTGCTCAACCCTGGACATGTTCAAAATTAAGCTGAATGGGACACCAAGTAGCCTCTTTTTGCAGTCCTTCTGCTTAAAATACATATTAAGTTAGGTCCAAAATACAGCTCAGGTCCAGATTAATTACCTTCTCTCAGCACCATCTCAAAATGAACTCACTAGCAAGAACACATGTGCTTACACTGATAGGTTCTATTTAGGGATATTCGCATCTGTCTCTGAGAGTCACCTGTCTGTCCTGCTCAGAATCTGTTTGAGTTGAAGAATCAACCTTTAGCTGAAGATCTTCTCCCTGTAATGTAGGAAGAAAAGCAAGCAAGAAAAAAGAGAAACAGTTGGAAAACAAATCCTCAGCACGACTGCAGCATCACACTGCCTTCAAGCAGAGAGCATGAAAAAATGTGACTTCTGACAAAGGTAGTGTAAGAGCTCAGGAAGAGAGCTAAGTACCTTTTTCTCAGAAGAGGAGATAAAGTGTTCCTTGTGTCCTGCTCTTACAGCTGATAATAAAGATAAAAAATAAGAAAAGAGTGTTGCTGCTCTGAGTGCTTGTTTCACTTTGCTTTTCCAAAATTGATTCACTTCAGAGAGGCCTACTAAGGTAGGCCTCCATGTAGTCCCTCTGAAATTACCTTCGTCGTGCTTCACTGCTGCGGAGCTCACACCCACACTGTTTTGGCCTGCAGCAGGAAGATGCACATTGGCTGACACCTTCCCTTCACCTTCAGAGTCAGTCTGCATAATTTAAAAGAGACATATGAGAGAATTGGCATAGGCTGCTCCCACAACCCCTTCAACCCTCAAAGCTTCTGCTTCAGTCAAGAGGCCTAACAAGATAGGGGGTTAAGGTGATAGAAAGAACAAAAAGGGCAAACACAGCCAGTGTGTTTGACATCTCTCTTGAGTAATCCTTCAAAACAGGACAAAGTCCTCCTGCCCAAGCTTCAGAGAACCCAGGAAGAAGAAATTGTGGGTCATCTGCAACCACTTGACATTGACTGGATCAACAGAAGAGATCTGTGAGGTGGGAAAAAGCAATTATTGTAATGCCAGCCTTCTAGGACTTCAGAGGACAGTAACCAGAAGGATGTTTTACTTTTTTGCCTAGAAATCCCACATGGACATTACCTGTAAGGAGGTCTAGGACATTAGCTGGACCTCACTTTGTCCCAGCCCCAAATGAACAGCTTGTCTGAAGCAGCAGCATGTTAAGGTCTAAGTTATGAATGAGTGGCAGAAGCAGCAGCAAAAGAAACTGAGCCCAGAAGCAGGTGAGTCAGAGGGATCCCTACTGTTTTCCTCAGAGAAAGTACCTCTGAATGCCAGGGAAAATCACTGTCTTCCTGTTTTGCTTCTCCCCCTGCTGGCTGCAAGACTCCATCTTCCATTTTCACTTCTCCCCATGCTTGTTTCAGGACCCCTAAGAAGATACAAACACATAATAAGTATGAGTGTTTATTTCACTCTGCTTTTCTCCACCTGTTTCTCTCCAGAAAGGCTTACAAAGGTAACCATTTAGGCCCTCTAAATTACCTTTGCCATGTTCCACTGCAGCAGAGCGTGCATCCAACCTGTTGCTGTTTGCAGCAGGAAGCCACGCACTGGTCCACACTTTCCCTTCACCTTTGGAATCAGTCTGTGTAATTTAAAAGACACATGTGAGAACTGGCACAGGCTGCATCTGCACTCACTTCCATACTCAAAGGCCATGCTTCAGCCAAGAGGCTTAACAAGAGGGATCACGTGGTGGAAAGAACAAAAAGGGCAAACACAGCAAGCACATTCAGCATCTCTGTTGAGCATGGTTTTTGAAATAGGACCAAGTACATCCGCCCATGCCACAGAGAAGTTAGGCAAAAGAAATAAATCAGTAGACTGTAAGTGATATGGGAACCCAATTGATATTATTCTGCACGTACAGAAGAGAGATGTTTGATGGAGTAATGAATCCTCACAATGCCAACCTTGCACAGTTTTCACATGACTCCAACAAACATGGAGCTTTATTACATTATCCTTACTACAAATCTAGCTTGGACATCAGCCACAAGGAGGCCCAAGACATTAGCTTTACCTCACTTTGTCCTAGTCCCATCTGAATAGCGTGCCTGCAGCAGCAGAATGTCAAGACTTATGGTATAAGTGTGCGGCAGAGGCAGCAGCAAAGCAAAATGAGCCCAGAAGTCAGTGAGTCAGAGGGACCTCACTGTCTCCTTTAGAACAGGTACCTCAGAATCCCAAGAAGAATCATCATCTTCTCCTGCTCCTCCTGCTGGTGGCAACACCGCTAAGAACAGATAAGAGGCTTGTCATAGCTCTGAGTACTTGTGTCACTCTCTTTTTCCAAATTGGATTTACTTCACTGAGGCTTACAAAAGGTAACCACATAGTCCTTTTGAAATTACCTTCGCTGCACTCCACTGCAGCAGAGCGCACGCCCACCCCTTTGCAGTCTCCAGCAGGACATCGCTCGCCAGCAAACACTTCTACAATTTCAGAAAAAGGCTGCATAATTTAAAAGACACACATAAGAACTGGCATAGGTGGTTTCTGCACACACTTCCATGCTCAAAGCTTCTGCTTCAGCCAACACACCAAAGGAGTGTGATAAGGTGATGAAAAGAACAAAAAAGGCAAATACAGCCAGTGCATTCATCATTGCTGTTGAGTAGCATTTTTAAAATGAGATAAAGTCCACCTAATCAAGCTTGAGAGAACCTAGGTAAAAGAAATCTACCT
Source organism: Thryothorus ludovicianus (assembly GCA_013397245.1). Classification (NCBI taxonomy): domain Eukaryota; kingdom Metazoa; phylum Chordata; class Aves; order Passeriformes; family Certhiidae; genus Thryothorus; species Thryothorus ludovicianus. The sequence goes on from VZTB01018007.1 coordinate 920,610, forward strand.
AGTTTAGATCTAGAGATCTAAACTGTGGGTTTACACAACCATTTGACATTGACAATTCACAAAAGAGATTTGTGAGCTGGAAAAAAGTAATTCACACATTGCCAGCCTTCTAGGATTTCAGAGGACTGCAACCAGAAGGAAGTGTTACCTCGTTGTCCTAGAAATCCAGCTTGGGGATCAGCTGCAAGGAGGCCCCAGACATTAGCTGGATCTCACTTTGTCCCAGTCCCAACTGAACAGATTATGTGAAGAAGCAACTGGTTAAGGCTCAAGTAAGAAGGGTGTAACAGAGGCAGCATCAGAGTAAAACGAGCCCAGAAGCAGATGAGCCAGAGGGACCCCACTGCCTCCCTCAGAGAAGGTACCTCAGAACTCCAAGAGGAATCACCAGCTTTCTTTTCTGATTCTACTGATTCTACTGATGCTGCTGGCAAGACACCTAAGAAAGATAAGAAGCGTGTCATTTCTGTGAGTGCTTATTTCACTCTGCTTTTCTCCACCTGCTTCTCTCCAGAAAGGCTTACAGAGGTTACCATTTAGGCCCTCTGAAATTACCTTTGCCATGTTCCACTGCAGCAGAGCGTGCATCCAACCTGTTGCTGTTTGTAGCCGGAAGCCACGCGCTAGCCCACACTTTCCCTTGACTTTTAGGATCAGTCTGTGTAATTTAAAAGACACATATGAGAACTGGCACTGGCTGCTTCCACACCCTCTACCCTGCTCAAAACTTCTTCTGCCAACTGGCCCAAGGAGAGGGATCAGGGGATGACAGAACAAAAGGAACCAACACAGCAGCATGTTCGGCATCCTGTTGAGCATGGTTTTCAAAATATGATCAAGGACACCTCCCTGAGCTAGACAGACCCTAGGCAGAAGAAATTATTATCTCACATGTAGGTCATATGAGAACTGTTTGACACTGAGCAGACCTAGAGAAGGGAGAGGAACCAATCCAAATTTTATTAATGCCTTAGCATATGTTATACATGAGGTGAAAAGCAACTTTAGGGGTTATACACCTACTGGGAGCCCTGTCCCCGGTGCGCCTTCACCGGCAGCCGATGAGGGGAGAGGAAACTGACTGAGCTGCAAGCCACCCCTCTCACTAGCCAGTGGGGCTGATCCTCTGATGCCCAGAAAAAATGCCTGGGAAATTGGGCCACAGGATGAGCCTGAATACACAAAAGCAGTGAACTGCACCCAACAGGGGCCATTTTCTTTGGGTTTCTTGGAGGGAGTGGGGGCTTGCCGGAGGGTCAGCCCTCTCTCTCCCCCCTTGTTATTGTTTTTTCCTCCTTGTGATCCTGTTTCCCTGAGGCAGCTCGACCCCCCGGTACCCCAGCACTCCGCTGTTCCCCCAACAGAGTGGCCCAAGCCAGAGACCCTGCAGCTGCTCCAGGAGTGCCCATGGCCACCCAGCCTGCTCACTGATGGAAGGGACATGCTGTGTCCTTCCATGCTGATGGAAGGGCTGTGGCTTGCAAATCAGGGTACAGGGGAATGATCTCTCCCTGTCTTCTGTTTCTCCCTCCATCTCTCTTTTCCCCTCTTTGCTCTCTTTTCTATCCCCCTTCAGTAGGAGCACTTATCTTTATCAATAAACAGGTGTCAGGTATAACATTGTTGCACTTGGGTTTTATTTTCGTCTGAGAAATCTATCAAAAAGAATCTTCCCCAACTTCCTTTTTACAGCAAGATGGGACAAGGAGTATTCTGAGTGATGGAAAAACATCAATCCTCACAGTGCCAGCCTTTCACTGGTTTCAGAGGAGCTTTACCATCTTGTGCCATCCCAGAAATCTAGCTTGGAGGTCAGCCACAAGGATGCCCAGGACATCAGCTGGGCCTCACTTTGTCCCAGTCCTGACTGAACAGATTATCTGAAGCAGTGGCTGGTTAAGGGCCAAGTTACAAGCGTGGAGCAGAGGCAGCAGCAAAGGAAAATAAGCCTAGAAGCCAGTGAGTCAGAGAGACCTCACTGTCTCCCTCAGAAAAACTACCTCAGAATCCCAGGGAGAATCAGTGTCTTCCTTTTTCACTGCTCCTCCTGCTGGTTGCAAGACCCCTAAGAACATAGAAGAAGCTTATCATAGATCTGAGTGCTTGTTTCACTCTCCTTTTCCTAATCTTTTTTCACACCAGAGAAATGTACAAACGTAACCATTTAGTGCCTCTGAAATTACCTTTGCCACGCTTCTCAGCAACAGAGCGCACGCCCCTTCTGCTGTGTTTTCCAGCAGGACGCTGCACGGGGTTGACAGCTTTGTCTATAAGATCACTGAGAGGCTGTGTAATTTAAAAGACACATGTGAGAACTGGCAGAGGCTCCTTGTGTACACACTTCCACACACAAAGCTTCTGCTTCAGCCAAGAGGCCTAACAAGAAAGGGATCAGGTAATAGAAAGAACAAAAAGGGTAAACATGGCCAGTGCATTTGGCATCTCTCTTGAGCAGATTTTTCAAAATAAGATAAAGTTCACCTGCACAAGCTTGAGAGAACCTAGGCAGAAAAATAAATATCTAAACTGTGGGTCATACACAGCCATTTGACATTGATGATTCACAGAAGAGATTTGTGAGGAGGAAAAAAATCAGTTCTCCCAATACCAGACTTCTAGGACTTCAATGGACTGTAACCAGAAGGAAGTGTTACTTTGACCTAGAAATCCAGCTTGGAGGTCATCCCCAGGGAGAAACATGATATTAGTTGGTGAGCAGAGCTTTCAAAATGGGACAAAGTCTACCTGCCCAAGCTAGAGAGAACTTAGGCAGAAGAAATAAATCTCTAAACTGTAGGTCAATAGGAATTATTTGACATTGACTGCATTCAGGGAAGAGAGCTGTGTGATGGAAAAACAGCAGTCCTCACAATGCCACCTTTCACACATTTCAGAGTACTGTAACCAACAGGAAGCTTTACTACTCTGTGCTATACTGGAAATCCTGCCTGGAGGTCACCCTCAAGGAGGCCCAGGACATCAGCTGGACCTCATTTTGTCCCAGCCCTTACTGAACAGATTATCTGAAGAAGCTGGTTGTCAAGGTCCAAAGTTACGAGTGTGTGGTAGAAAAAGAATCAAAGAAAAACGAGTAGAAAAGCCAGTCAGCCCACTGCCTCCCTCAGAGAATGTACCTTAGGATTGCAGAGGAAGCCATTGTCTTCCTCTTTTGCTGCTCCTGCTGCTTGCCAGGCCCCTAACCAAAGATAAGAAGTGAGTCATTTCTGTGAGTGCTTATTTCACTCTGCTGTTCTTCACCTGTTTCACTCCAGAGAGGCTTACAAAAGTAACCTTTTAGTCCCTCTGAAATTACCTTTGATGCACTCCTTGGCAACAGAGGGCTTCGGAAATATTCTGCAGACATCAGCAGGAAGCAGCACAGTGGCTGGTAGTTCATCTTCACTATTAGGCTGTGTAATGTAAAAGACACCCACTTGAGAACTGGCACAGGCTGCTTCCACACCCTCTTTGCCTGCTCAAAGCTTCTTCTGCCCAAGGAGTAGGATCAGGTGATGGAAAGGACAGAAAGGGAAGCACAGCCTGTGCATTTGGCATCACTGCTTAGCAGGGTTTTCAAAACAGGACCAAGTCCACCTGCTCAGTCTGGAGAGAAACTAGGCAGAAGAAATAAATCTCTAAACTGTAGATCATATGGGAACCGGATGATATTGCATGCATCTAGAGAAGCAAGCTGTGTGATGGAAAAATAGCAATCCTCACAATGCAAGCCTTTCAGTTTTCAGAAGACTGTAACCAACAGTGAGCTTTACTGCTCTGTGCTATACTAGAAATCCTGCTTGAAGGCCAGCTGCAAGGAGGCCCAGGATATTAAATGGACCTCACTCTGTCCCAGTCCCAAGAGAAGAGCTTGTCTGAAGCAGTGGTACATCAAGGTCCAAGTTACGAATGAGTGACAAAAGCAGCAAAGGAAAACAAACTCAGAATCCAGGAAGCCAGAGGAACCCCACTGCCTCCCTCAGGGAAGATACCTCAGGATTGTAGAAGCAGTGTTTGTCTTCCTTTTTCTCTGCTCCCTCTTCTTTGTAGTCTCCTAGCAAAAGATAAGAAGTGTGTTATTTCTGTGAGTGCTTATTTCACTCTTCCTCACCTGCTTCACTCCAGGGAGGCTTGCAAAGTTTACCATCTAGTCCCTCTGAAATTACCTCTGTAGGGCTGCACTTTAATGCACACAGATGTTTTATTTTGGTCTGCAGCTGGACCACTGTCTTCCTTATTTGCTGCTTTTTCTTTTGGCACATCACCTAAGAAATAAGCTAAAAAGCACATTGTTGTGTTGAGTGTTTATCTTCTAGTCCTTTGGCCTGTCCCTCCAGACTGGCATCCCATTGACTGGGTATCATTCTGCTACAGGCCACTGATTTTCCTCATCGTCTCTTTGACAGCAAAGTATCTTACATGACTCTGCCATGTCAGGTGTTTCCAAGGGAGTGACAGGAGTTTTCTCATAGCAGGAGCTGGCAATTCGTTCATTAGCAATACTAAATACAGAAAGGAAGAAGATACATTAGGTAAAATATCCCCAGACTTCCATGCATTCTCTGCAGGAGGAGCAAAAGCCATGCATGTTCCATTCTACCCATATGCATAGACAACTGCTAGTCACACACAGAACATACTGCAGTCCTAGAGTAATGGAGACTGAAATCCTCATTATTCAGTGCTGACAGTACAGCTGGAGTAACTTACACCTCATCTGTCTTATCTGTGGAGTAACTCACACCTGCTACAGTCTGACTACAGTCTCATCTGATAAATCCCCTCTCCATTTCAAGGGCCAATGAATTTAACAAGCCTTCTGGCAGACTGACATCACCAAAGTCTCTACCTCAGCTTGATGTTGTGCTAATGGTGCAGCTACTCTCCATGTCAAGATGGTTTAATGTCTCCTCAGTTCTTTACTTTGAGGGGCTTCAGAAATTCCCATGGTTAGTCTGAGGACCTGAGGGTTTAGAGAGCTCCCAAGTGGGTTACCAAGAGGCCAACAAATATTGTGCTTGCATTACAAGAACTGTGTTGTCTTCTAAAAACCCTGGATAGTTAGGGCTTGAGTTTGTTTAATAAGCAGAAAAACAAACAAAAAGAAGAAACAATCAAACAAGAAAAGAAATTAAACATGTTCTCCAGGTCAAGGCTGCTGTGCAGAATGGTGCATTATCATGATGTTTATACTGTGCCAGAAGCCTGGAGGGAAGGAAGGAGTGCCACATATTGTAAGAGCAATCTTCAAACATGTTTTATTCCTAAAGGGGTTTTACACCACACTTCACACAACCTCCCTTCTCTCCTGCTTCCCATCGACTCAGGTTGCCAGAAGGGGCAGGGGAAGAAGAAATAAAGTCAAGATCCAGTGGCTTCAAGAGCTCATGGGCTGTTGTTTGTATCTAGACCAGGCATGCTCATAGGAACAATGCAATACAATTGCTCTCCCTTGGCTACCATCACTGTGAAAGAGGGCTTTTTCTCAGCCTAGTTAAGCACACTGGGATATCAGATCCCCTCTGAAACAAAAGGCAAGTAGTTGCTGCCAATGCAGTGGAAATTGGAAGCACACAGGTGAATTCTCAGAGACAACTGGGGTTTTCCTCAACTTCTAAATCTACTCTTGACATGGAAAAAGATACATCAGAAGATACCACTGAGCTCAGCTTCTACAAAGTTCTCAGCGCCTCATTAAATCCTACTGCTGTTACCAAAAAGTGATGTACATCAGCACAGACATTAGGAGAATGCAGTTGTTCGAACAATGATGTAAAACACTTACACAACATTTTGACCCACTTTGGTGAAAGCTTGACATAGGTAAAGTCTCTTATCTGTTTCAGAAAAAACAGCTCCATGGCGAAGAAGAAGTCGTATTGCTTTCTTATTCCCAGAAACAATAGCAATTGTAAGAGGGCTCCTAGGGCATCAAAGAGATAAGAGTAAACACATCAGTTTTTGCAAACACTGCCTAGTCAATACTTTATTTCCTCTTTGCTCCTTAAACAATTCTTTCCTACTCATCCCTCAAAGTGAAGGCATAGCCAAATGTTCTCCAGTACTAGTGTTGGAGAATTCAGGTTAGTGGGACCTCAGGAGATCTCCTGGACAACAACCGGTCCAGAGCAGACTCAGGGCCTATGTGCCTGCCTGTGCATGCACATGTAGGTGTATGGCATGGCAAGCAGTGCTTTCTTGCACTGTAAGTGTCCTCAGAGTGGAAATCACACCCTGAAGAAAGCCCGAGTCTGATTTCACAGGTCACACAGGAGATCCTTCTGGGCAACTCCTGGTCCTTTGTCAAAGCTCATTCTTATGCCTCCCAACAATCCAACTCGAACAGCACTAAGGAGTCCCCAACCCTTAGTCCCAAACTTTTGGCAAACTCTTTACCTAAAAACATTATCCTGAGCATTCACATCAGCTCCTTTTTGAAGAAGGAACTTGACCATTTCTTCGCAGTTTTCAGTGATTGCAAGAGTAAGCGGAGTGTATCCCAACTAAAAGGAGAAATCACCTCTCTTAGAATAACAAAAAGAAGTCAAGCAAGTTCTTGGGAAGAGCAGCTTTAGCCAAAGTCCACTTACTTTATTCTTAGCATTAATGTCTGCACCATGCTCAAGTAATAGCTCCACTAGAGATTTGTTAGAAACCAGGACAGCGAAGTGAAGGGCGGTGTTACCCCTTACACCTCTGTGGTTGTGGTTGGCACCATGCTCCAGCAGAATAGCTGCACAGTCCCTGTGCTGGTGCTCTACTGCCTGGAAACAGGACACAAAGGAGGAATAACTTCCAACATTTATGCTTCTCACTATTAGAACTTCCTTCTCACCTTCCCAACACTGCAAAGTATGAGTGTCATCAAAGATTAGAGAATATATGCCCCTTCTGCATACCTTTATTAGTGGCGATTTATTAAATTTGTCACAAGGGTTTAGCTTGCACTTCTTTTCTACCAGAAACTGAACAACGTCTGCATGGCCATTTATGCAAGCAAGATGCAGAGGAGTCCTAGAAATTAAACATACACAGTTGTCCAGTTTAAATCCAGATTGCAATTAAGCACCATGTATCCACTCACTCACACCTTCTCCCCCCTCACCTCAGTGTAACAGGGAGAAGAATCAAAATTAAAACTTTAAATAACAATTAAATTATAACAGATTGATAAATAGAACAAAGGAAATAAAATAAATATTACAATAATAATAGCAAATAAAAAAGCCCAAGAAAAACCTGTGATGTACAACACAGTGTTCTATAATCCACTGACTGATGCCAAATCCTATTCCAGAATGTTGACCTGGCTAAGCTCCCTCCAGCTTTTTGTGTACTTTCTCGCTGATAAAGCATGAGACACAGAAAATGTCCTTGACTTAGGATAAACACTGCTTAGCAATGGAGGCTGTGCAAGTCAACAGAGAGTGCAGAACCAGTGTGAGTTCCTGCCCCCTCTCCCCCATCAGTCTTGCACCAGTTTTGTCCCAGAGACAGATGGGATGGGTCTTCTGACAGCACTGGGAAGGCTGTGCTGGCTTTCTATAAATCCGTGCCCTGCTAAACCACGTCACTCAGTCTGGCACCTGGAAAGGAGCTATCTCTGAATGAAGGCCTGTTGAGCTCCACAGCATCAACAAATCTTAATATGGTTTGGGTTGGAAGGGACCTTGAAGACTATCTAGTTCCAACCCCTGCCATGAGCAGGGACATCTTCCACTAGAGCAGGTAGTTCAGAGCCCCATCCAGCCTGAACACTTGGATAAACAGGGATGGGACATGAAGATCAAGTTCTGGCCCAGACTCCAGAGCAGGGCAGGGCAGGCCAGAGCAGAGTGGGGCTTTCACTGTCTCCTATTCCAGCTCAGACAGGGCTCCTATAAGGCTGGTGCCCTGGGGCTGGCCCTGCTGCCAGGCATAATGCTGGGCTTTGCTGGCTCTTCCAGGCAGGATGGGTGTGTTCTCTGCAAAATTGGGTTTGTAACCTGGTGTACAGCAAGATAGTAATTACACGCTTGAGAGACACACACTGATGTGTTTCAGAGTTACACATGCCTGGGTGCTCAATGGTATTTCATAAATAAAGCACACCCCATTGGACTTTTCATGCTATTATTGATACATAGAAATTCAGAATTAACAACTTTCCAAGTACAGCCACTCTACTACAATTGGTTAAGTTTCCATACAAGTTGCAGCTAATTTCTATGCATGCTTATGGGAGGAGTCCTCCCCTGGGCAGGGGTCTTTTTAACCTGTAGGTATCATTTTTAGTATTCTAAAGAAGACAATACAGCTACAGGATAGATGGACCTTGAGTCTTTTGCCAGAGTGGCAATGTATATACATAGAAATACATCAGCATCTTGATTTACTACAGCCTTTACAGATGTCCTTCACTAAGAGATGCTTCTGCTGTCTGTTTTACTGACACTACAATATCCTGATTTACTACATCCTTAACACTTGTTAGTTCCAGGATGTCCTTGGCTAAGGGATGCTAGCTGCTGCTTCTTCCACTGATTGTCTCCCTTCTTGCTGCTTAGGCTTGAAAGTAGGCAAAATACATACATAAAAAAAACCCAAAAAAACCACCCTGACTCAGATAATTTTGACAAATTCCGCCTTTTGAGCAGGCGGAGGGCCTGCTGCTTGTCCTTACTGCTTGTCCCGGTTGTAGCCATTGATGCGGTATTTGTTCAGCCACCAGTGCTGCCGCAGCCGGGCCAGGTCCGCGCTGGCGGCCGCGCCGTGCAGGTCCACCAGCACCATGGCTCGGGGCTCGGCGGCCTCGGTCGGGGCTCAGCACACGCAGGAGGTGCCCGGCGGCCCGGGAGGGAAGGCAAGCGGCTGCAGATCCGCAGATCCGAGAGGCGAGCTGCCCGTGCCGTCGCGCCGGGAGCGGCCAGCGGCCGTGGAACGCTGCGGGCCGGCGTCACCTCTGGCAACGAGCCCGCGACACGGCCGGGAACGCGGGGAGAGCCGCACCGGGACAACACGGCCGGCAGCGCCAGCTCCACAGCCCGACAGCCAGCCCGAGACTCCCTCCGTCTGAGAAAGGCCGAAGCATGTGCTACAATAATGAAGAATGTTAGCCCGGACGAAAGAAAAATAAATAAATAACAGAACCAGCTGATACTGCTGATTCCCAGGAGACTGTGTTTTGCCCTCAGCAGACAGCGTTCTGGAGATAATCTGTTCAAGTTTCCTCTAAACCAAGGGCTTTTGAACTTTTCAGACATTTGAACAGGAGGCAGACTGGAAGCCTCCCATGGTTTACCATATCCTAATCCCAGCGATCAATAGTTAACTGTATTCTATCCTCCTCAATCCATTGATCATTTTATGTTAAAGCATTAGCTAATTAATGACTACCTTTGAACACCAGAGTTAGACTCATTAAGTTCATTTTAAATAAATCAATAACAGAGACAGAATTCCTGTTGGTTTGGGCAGCCTTTAAAAAGGGTAATTTAGAAAATGAGATTTCAATGGCTCCATTCTAACAGTTGGCAAGAAATCAAAAACTAAGCTGAGCCTCAACTGAGGCCATAAACACTTTTATAGAAACAGCAAAGTCATATTTTCAAGGGGAATTCAGCACCCCAAATTCTCAGCCCTTTTTAAAATTTGCCTACTCTCCTGGTACTAAAATACCTCACTTCAGAGGAAAGAGCTCCGAGCCCTCTGCCATGAGCAGGAGGGAGGCTGTTCACTACATATGCATATGTATATGTATGTAGTATATATATGCATAGACAAAGAGAAAACAAATAATTTCCTGAAGCAAAAGCCATTTTAAGGAAGGATTTTGCATTTCCTCTTCTATCTGTTAGGAAAAATGGTGGATGACAGGTAGAAGAAAACTGCAAAGATAGAAAATAACTCTTTAGGGAAATGCTAATACCCAACATATACACTGATTTATTTTCTTTTTTTTTTCCACCTAAAAGGTCATTGTAAAGTTTATAATAATATGAATGAAAGATTAAAATCTTGATTGCTTTAATACCTAACTGCTATATCCTGTTAACAGGGAAAATATCTGACTGCTTTTTCTAATAATTTTCATGCTTGATTTTCAAATTATGTGGTAAAAATTCATCACAGACAAGCAAGAGCCCCCACTGAGGGACAGAAATGAGTTAGGCCACCAGTTGTTTATAAAATAATTCCCTAGTAACTTACCATCAAGGAACAATTTACATTCACAAATAATCAGGAGCCAGATTTTGACTACCTAGATTAAAGTCAGAGCCTTTAATAGTGAAGTATTCTTTTGAGTCTCAAAAGAATGCATGGACTTTGGATGCTACCTTCTCAAAAGCTTGAAGAAGAGACAAGAATGCATAATCTTTTCCTCACATGAATTAATCTTTCACCAATTACACAAGCAGAAGTTGTTCTAATGGATGTGACAATCTTCTTAAATGTCTGTAGGAGACCAAGAAGGTGCTCATGTGGTTGGAATCTTATCCAAACTAGTTGGCAGGGGAACGGTAATAAATCAGATTAGACAGGTAAACCTACTGTTCCTGTCATTTTAAATTAAATTAGACTTCTTTTTGTCTGTTGAAGATATTCCAAGGTGTCCAGTGGTGAGTCACTTCATCTTAACCATCCACCCAAAGCAGAGGAAAGAAAAAATGCAGATGAAAGGGAGCACAGCTCACAAAGGGCCTGTGAGTATTGAACAGGGTTTATGTGATAAGCTCTCATAAATATTACTTCATCGTAGAATGGTTTTCATAGAACAATTTAGTTGGGAAAAAAAAAATTGTCAAGTTCAACTGTACAATTATGCTGAGTTTTATTATTTTATTATGCCCATGGTCCTCTGTCAGGCAAGCCTGTGCTAGTTCCAGCTCTGGAATCTTGCTCCTGTGCTACCAGCAGAGTGGGGCTGTTCCTGGTGGTGCACACACACACACACACACTGGGCAGGGGGCACCACCCCACACACACACATGGCTGTCCCTGTCCCTGTTCTCCCACCACTGCCCCACTGGGATATTGGGACCCAGCCTGCCATGGGTGGTGTCCTGCAACAGCTCAGTACAGCCAGAGCTACCTAAATAACTTGTCTCCTAACTTTACTTGAGTGTTTTCTTAAAGAGGGTTTAGAAAAAAAAACCACGGGGTTGTCTATAGGAAGAAAGAGACCCAAATCAGGAAAGTGTCTTGTGGTAGTGTCACCTCCTCTCCAAAATATCTCTTGCTTGTACACTGGAAGGAAAGTGGTGTGAGACTGTGACCTGGCCCTGAGGAGGTTTGTAACCTCCCTCTCTGCCAGCTTCTGTGAGTTTTTCCTCTTGAGACTATTTCTGGCTGAAAGGCAATTTATCCCACCAGCATTGTTAGGGAGCTGATGTTCTTTAAGCTTCAAACCATGGAGATAAGCACATGATGGAAGTTCCTGCATAAACAGAAGTTTTTGGAGGATACGAGATGTAGTTAGCAGATGAGGAGTTGCATAAAGAAGTATGTAACAGGCTATGACCTGACAGCAAGCTTCTCCCAGTGTTTGTGCATCTCAAGGAGGCCTGGAATAGTGGGATCACAGTTATTATGATCAGAAAATTCAAAAGCCTGGGAAGAAATGTGAATAAAGAGGGCCCATAAAAACACCTAGGGGCTAATACACAAGAACAGATACTCTACTGATATGTGAGTGATAAAAAATACTAAACAATCAGTTTTGTCTACAGTGAAGAAAAATATCAAGGCTGATATTGTGCTGTCTTTATGAGCTTGGTACTCTGTGGATGGTCCCAGTAGAACTTGGGGTGCAAATTTCAGAAGGAAATGCATTTCTGGAATGAGCTGAAGAAGGGTTATGAGGGATAAAAGGGCAAAAAAATAATGGAATTTATTACTTTTGATGCTCTGAGATTAATAGATTCTCTGATCAAAAGAGTAGAGCAATTCCAAAACACAGAGCTAATCTGTTCATCAAGTAGGATGAAATCTAACAATCACTGAGAGACTCAGGTGATGACTGGGAGCAACCCTACTGCTTTCTTTGAGCTACACCAGTGAACACTGGCAAACATTGGTGATGGGATACACCATTAGAATCAGGGAACCTTACATACAGTAGGTCTGTGAGAGCATATTTTATTTCTGCCACATGCTAAATATGAAAGCTCCTATGTTCTCACACAATATCCAGTGACTATGCTGCAGGTTGGATGGCAGTATCCTGTACTTACACATGTAAATGCTTTCAAGTCATGGTAATGACCACTGTGTGTTAACAATCAGGTGGAATGGCCTGTGCCACCTCAGGTGTCTATTTCCCTGCAGCAAACCAATTACTTGCAGCAGAGAGCCCCCATGTAACCCACAGAAATCCTGTGTCATTAAGAGTAATTGGGGTTTTTACTTGTTACTTCAATTAGCCTGCTTAATTCTGAATTCTGGGTGGACAGTGTGCTGGGATAGCATCAAACACAACATTTGCAAAGATGTGCTTTAGACTAGGCTGTGTGAATGAAATGCAAGATTGAATGAATGGAAATGCCTCCAGTCTGGATAATTATTATAGCACTGTTCATGGTATTCAGTGAAACAAGACTATATTTGGGTGACACTTTGGCTCTGGCAGGCTATCTCTAGGGGACACAGAATAACAGCCATTGCAGTGGGGTGTGTTTCTCTATACTGCTTGCTGATACAATCTCTAAAAGTGAATTCGTTTTCTTCCTTTTTTTCCAGTTGGTCCTTAAGAGATGGAGCACATCGTTAATTTGGGTGATCTAAAGAGCAAAGATAAAGACTGGTTTAAGTCAACTTCCTCTGAAAGATTTTTTTCTTCCTTGGAATTATGTCTGATAGGAAGGTTTCTTATAAAGAAAATTCAACAGACCCACGGGGAAATACAAAAAGAGTGGGCACGATGTGCCCAAACACCCCTAATTCAACAACTGAATGTTGCACAAGGGAAATGGACTGCAGCAAATAGACAAGTTATTACCATGCAAACCTCTAATACATTATTGCCATTGTCACTAAGAAATCAAAAGCTTTGTACTGAACTCTTTAAGCCTCAGAGGAAGGGCTTGCCCTTGATAAGTTTTCCTTGACCTCTGCAACTTGCACACGGTAGACAAGCTGGAGTCAGCCAAACATAGCTTTAGGGGTAACAGAGAGAACAAAGAGCAAGTACTTCTAACACATGTAAAATGCGTCATATTCAGATGTAATGTGGAGCTGCAGAGCAAGCAAGAAAGAGTAAGGTGTAAAAATATGTTAGCAAATACATAAATGTGGCCCCATGTGTGTCATGAAATGAGGGAGAAAAAAACATCATCATGAACATCCTGTGCTTCCAGATGCTGGCAGAAGGCCAAAGCTTCCCCTTCACCACCAACCACCAAAACAAAACCATCAACCTTAGGACTCAGAGGAGAAAGGAAAGAGTGAGGCAGAAGGAATTTAGATACTAAACAGGGTGAGTATAAAAGTTGTAATTGTATAGCTATCATTATTGTATTATTATTGAAATTTTTCTGCAAAGAAGTATTTTTCTTTCTTACATAATTATTAGGTCTGAACTATTATATGCTTCTTGGATTAGACTGTTAATATTTCAATCACACCAGCAATAAATTCTTGTTTTATATAAATTTCTTCTGAAATTTCCTCTGTCCTATGCATTCCTTATCCCTTTTTTATCCTTTGCTCCTCCCATTGCACCATCCAGAGTTGGGGCCGCACTGAAAATGAACGAATGTGAAATACAGTTTTTTTCCAGTGATTTGTTCTGGGAGGGTTGATCAACTTTGCAAGCACCATCAGAGTATAGGGAAGATTACTACCTGCTTTATAAATGCTGGAGCTCTACACAGTTTTACTATCTGAGCGTCATTATAATTTCAAAACTATCTCATTCCAACAGAATGTAAAATGCAATAATAACTACCTGTGAAATTTCTATGGTTATGTCCTGACAGCGGTACAGCAGCAGCAGTTTTTCCCTACTCTTATTTATTCCTTCTTATTATATATATGCAATTTCCCGATTATTTTAACTATAAAACTTGCCACATTCCAGGGAACAAGAATTTTAAAGCTGATTATATCTGGAGCAGGACACTGATTGAAATAAAAATTGTATTTTCAATGTAAACTTTCTTAAAAATTACCATTCTTTGAATTTTCATACCTCAATGTTTAGGGCAGGATGGCGAGTAAATACCACATATACAGAAAGATAGAATTAATTATTAAATACTTTTCCCTTATCTAAAGCACATTTCTGCAGCATATCATACAAGCTAATTCTAGCCCAAATTGCAGATATTCAGTATTATTTTTCTTGATGTATGTGCCCAGAAAGAAAAGTTGAAGGATGTAGGAAATCTACCAAGATGAAATAATTTATGAGATGATTTGCAATAGATTAGTCAAACAGAAAATTTAAGAGACATCTGAAATACCTGTGCAGGGTAAATTTTAAAAACATCTACCTCACAATAAGTAAAGAAGTAAAGGTATATAGGCAACAGCTGAGCACTCCTGTGGGAAGAAATAATATTTTTGTTCTTTGCTTATTCAGCAATTAAAGAAATCTTAATCAATTAAGGTCTTCTTATAATCACAGTCATCATAGGACAAGCAAATATTTCATAGTTCATTATGCTCTAAATCGGTCTTATCCTGAGCTTTTGGTTTGTTCAGGACTGAAGAAGGCTGCAGCCTTGCACGTGATGTTAATGATTATCCCAAAGCATATGGTCATGTTGAATCTTCACATCTCTGTAGCGTTCCAGTTCCAGTTGAGGCTACAGAAACCTGGATCCAATGCAGAAGAATGCTACATACAAGCCAAGATATTTATGTCCAAATTTCCTACAGCTTAATGCATTCGTTTCTTCCTTCCATAATATTTCAAACATTTTTGTCCTCAGTCTGGGATTAGATTTTCTGGGGAAAAAAAAAAAACAACAAACCTAAACCCACAACCCCAATTTTGGCTGCCCTTTTCTTCTTAATAATTTCTATATTGGCAAAGTGTAGGACTTGGGCATTTAAATTGTCTTTTAAGGGTAGCTGTTGGATTTTCAGAACCAGAGCAAGAAATCATTTGTCAAAATCATATGTTTTTATAAATATGTTTTATTTCTGGCTCTCAGTGTTAGTTGGTTAGTTGTATTTTTTATGGCTCACCAGCACTCTATGTTCTGAGCAACCAAAGTGCTGCTCAAGAGAGATGGAGTGCTGGGTTAGTACAAATTCTTCATCTGGCCTCAATTTAATCTCATAGCAAAAATTATCCATGGCCCTAGAGAAAAAGAAATCCCCAACTGCTCATATCATCACATGATTACCCACATTTGCACCCTGAAATCTGCTCCTCATGTGTATGCTTTAGAAAACACCATCCTGCCACATCCTAGGAATACCTGAGCCCATCGAGGCAATTCTTCTACCCTCATCACTATGTCTGCTGGTGTTTGTCACCATGGGTCTGCCAAAGGTGAGATATTCCAACAAGAGGTGGTTTTTCCTGAGCATCCACCCTGGGATGCAGGGTACAGTATAAGGATGCAGGCACAGGGCAGGCAAGGGATTAAACTCATCTCGTGGTCAGGAGCAACTGTACAGAGAACATAACACACCCTAAAGCTGTCAGGACTGTGGAACACACCCAAGATCACTTGAAGAGCCTCGGGCATGAGGGTTTTCTGTGACAAGAAGACATGGTTTGGTATATCACTCCTTGGCAGAGAATTCCTAGGCTTAATCTGGGTTTTGCCTCTTTGTTTTAAGGAACAAGTATATTCTTATAGAGGACCTACTTCTGACAGTGTGGTGAAGGCCATAATAGAGAATTCTCTATGAAATCATCTTCTCCAAACAAGAAGCAAAATAATTCCTTTAAACTGTTAAGTCAGGAACTGAATAAGTGTTTGTCATCTAATTTCAGCTCTCCCACACATACTTCCAGTGAAGTCAGTGGAAATTTAGGCATCTAAAAGCTATTTTGGATTGACTTCAGTCTTTTAACCTGTCAAGAAGGACAAAATTCTATACTTCTCCAGTAAGAAGTGATCTCATTGAAATCACTTATTTCTGCAATTACATGTAGTTCATTAGGAGTGAGTTATTTCACTCCTAATGAACCCCACTAGGCAGCTAAAGGCAAGAATCAGCAAACAGACAGGTAAAATAAACTCTTGCCATAATAAATAATTTGCTGTTTGTTGAGTTTGAAGTTAGTTACCAGCCTTCAGACTTTATATTAGCAAGACACCACCTAAACTTGTATTTTCATCCATTTAAGCATCCAGTCAAGTTTTTAACAGAGCTGACACTCCAGAACTTGTTGATCTTCTCTTTGTGACTTACTTTCAGCTTACTAGTAACAAAACTACACTAACTCAGCACTGCTTTATAATTCTTGATCCACACCTGGTTGTCCTGCCAATGACATTGTGGAAGACAATGACATTGTGAAATTATTAGTGAAACAATTCACAACAACCCTCCTTTGCAAACTGTGAAATCAGAGAAAATAGTGCACAAAGTGCTACAAGAAATAGCCCTCAAATGGATTTTGTCACATCCAAGGCATGAAATGGTGTGATGACTCCTTTACAAAGGAATAAGAATGTTTAAAATACTACCAAAATATTTACTATGAACTAACTCAAGGAAAAGGCCAGCCACTGCATCCATGAGGTCATGCATGACTTGATACTGTAACATTGCTCAGCTCTCCCTAATCAAGCGCAGGTCACTATTTTAGCCCCTGACAATTCAAAGCTTGCATGGGTGATACTGAAAGTTCATCTCAGGCTTGATGCCTGCAGCATCCTGAATCCAGAAACCAAGGCTCTGTCCTCTTTCAGCCCTGCACCCATGAGATACAACTCCAGGCAGGATGTTATCTCCAGTGCTTTGCCCCCTCACTCCTCCATCCTTGAAAATATCTCCAGGATAATTCATTGTCTTTGTGACATGCATGTGGAAAACTGCTATTATCTCAGTTTCATCTCTGCTTATCTTCTTTGTGCTTCTTTGTGCTGAATGAACCACTGATCCATGAAACCCTCTGGCTGCTCAGCACTGCTGCAGTCCTCACTCCCTCCCTCCTCTCCTTGGGCTCTGAACATTTGCCACTGCAGTGATCCTATTGCCAACTCACCTGAAGAACATGAATCACCTCTCTTTCTCTCAAATTGCTGTTAAAATAACAAAGGGGGTGTTAAAATGACAATAAATAAATGCCTTTTTTCTGTGGCGTTTTTTCTTTGGTTTTTTTTTTTAGTTTTTCATTTCAATTTTCCTCTCTGTCCCTGAAATAAAATAAATAAAATTCTTATAAGCTGTCATCTATAAGGATTTTTTACTATGTAATATACTTTATACTTTACTATGTAATATACTTTATACTTTATCCCTATACTTTATACTTTGCCCATTTAGTTTTTGTCAGAAAGCAAAGGCAGATGGTGATTATTCTTCTCAGAAATGGATGGTATTTGTAAAAATATCTGAATACTTTGGGTATCACTGACAGATGGCCACAGCAAGAACAGTAGGTATTCAAAAGTGTTTCTGAGACCACAATAGGTCTCCATGCTTTCAGTGCTGAAAGCCAAGTGTCTGTCCCCTGCGATATGTACAGTCAGCATCTGTTACAGAGGGAAGTAAACCACAGAAAGATCTGAACAGTCTAGGGAAATGCTATCATTTCCACATGTGGTTTATAAAAACAAGACAAAGTTACCCCCTCTTTATTTGTTGGCTTTTTTTGTCCGTGTGTTTGTGTGTGCATGTGTTGGGGATTTTTTTTTGTCACTGAACGCATTTGGAAATGTTGACTTTTTATTTTGATGTGCATCATCAAAATAACAAATTATGAAAGTCACAATATTGGTGCGGATGTATTTGCTTGCTTCATAGGGCAGAGGTAAATCATTGCTAGAATGATTGTTAGAAGTCTTTCCAATTTCAATAACACTTTTCTTTCAACTATTGCAATGAATAAGCAGTTCATCTGTCTTCATTGCCTTGCCTGACCATATTCCCTGGACTACTGTCAAAATATCCCCAGTGTCCTTGAAAAACCTCATAGACAGTCAGACAATAATCAACACATTATCTATAAGTCTCCAGGGACCCATATCCAGAAGTAAACAAAAGAGATCCCTGGTAACAGAGATCCCCAGAGGAAATGTGCTACAGAGAAATGCACTCCATTGTCTGTGACTCAAAAGTCAGTGCTTCAGAAAACAATATTACTGTATTTAGCTATTAGAAGGACATTTTAGCTAAAAGCCATCTGAAAAGAAATTTATTTTTATTTCCTTTTGAAAAAAATATAGAAAAAATCAAGTTTTTCTATGACAAACAAGGCAAAAAAATCTCATGGTGAACTGAATCTCTTGACTATTTATATCAGAGGCCATGGATAACAAGTGGACAATTCTAATTATATCCTGTGGAAGGCAACAAGATATGTTCTAGCAAATTCTTTATGATGAAAATTTTCTGAGCACAAATGACCATAACTCATTTTAGTTTCTCGCCCATCCCTGTATTTCTCAGAAGTCAAATGATTTCCAGAAGGAGGAGAGAAGAACAAAAATAAAATTCAGGATAAGTCTGTGACATCTTCAACTTCAAAATATCCTCTCACTGAGACTGAGTTTTGAAAATAAACTTTTCCCCCCAAGCTGAACTATCCATGGCAATTTTATGCTTTAAAAAACACAGCAGCAAAATACTAACAGTAATGCTTTTGGCTATCTGCTCCTTCTCTCATTCATACATCATTTAGCTTCCTTTTAGGAGGTGAAAACATCAGCTAATCTGAGGAAGGAGACAACTGGTTTGAAACAACTGTTCCACGTAATACTTCTTTTTTTTTTTTTAATATTCTCTCGTGTGCCATCCTGGTACATCAATAATTTATAGAGCATTTAATTACGCAGTAAAGCACAAGTGGGCGTATTTTCCATAGCTATTCCAAGCACATCAACAAGGCCTTTTCCCCCTTAAGGCCTTGAAGCGTGTATAGTAATGGACTTATAAAACTTTCCCTAGAGTACCTTACTGCTCTTGCTTTATGTTCTTTTAATTTATTTTGGGGATATTTTTTTTTGTTTTGTTTGTGTTTTTGAAAGGGGAATTTTCAGGCCAAACCTAGAGAATATTGTTACTGCTTTGACTTCAGCCTTTCATAAGATGAGTACATTAAAAAATAATACAGTGCTGATCTACACTGAATGGTTTTTCTAAAAATCTTGCTCAGGCTTCACAGGAAACAGAACATGGGCTTCTCAGGGAAAAAAAAAATCAGATGGAATCAGGCTTGTTCCTTGCTGATTTTGGTGAGACATCTATAGACATTCCATTATTGGTATTCCCTTTGTTTTCAACAGGACCCTTGGAATGATGGCACTGTCACACTCATGCTCTGAATCACTCAAAATCTCAGGTTTTCCATCCTGCAATGGGCCCTGACATTACATAAGGGTCAGGGCAACATCATTTCTATTTGTGCCACTGATTTAAAGGCTTTTGGAGTGACAGGTTAACCCTCTGCATTTCACTGTATTTTGTAAAATAAGCATAAACAAAGCTTGCACCAACTACACAGAGGGGCACCGTGAGACTAATTATCAGGGTTTCCGAAGAACTGTTGTATCTTCAGGCCAAATGTGTTATTGGCAATGTTTCTTATTCTTTTAAGTGCCAACCTGAGCAATAGGCACCAAATTTTGTCTTTCCTTAAGGCCACTGAAGACAGCAGACCAAGTTCTGTTCTCATATCTGATCCCATCACATTTTAACCCAAATCTCTTCAGGATTACTATTAAAATTGAGACCTCTTTTACACCTGCAAAATCTTTAAGAAAAAACAAAAAAAGCCTACCAGTGACAAAAGTTGAACTCCATCTGCCTAGCACACTGCTCGGCCTAGTTTCAAGAAAATATCATGCCCAGCACCTAAGACACATTTTTTTTTGTGTCTAAAAATGACACAATTAGAGATAATGGAGGAAAACAAATTTTATATGTAAAAAATTATATATTTATATAAATGCAGAATGAAAGCTACCTGAAGCTGGAGTCAGAATGCCATAAATATGTGGAATAAGCACAGTGATAAAGGGACACACCAAAATCACCACAGATAAGAGAGGTGCATGTATCAAGGGTTTTGAGGGCTTCTCATGGAGGGAAGATGGTTGCAAGAAGATTTTTGGCTTTATGAGTGATGAAGTTTTAAAAGACTAGGAAAAGTCAGACATATTTAAGAAGGCTACCAAGTTCAGCCCATTACTCAGTGTACCAAGCTATGAGCCAAGCCTTATCTATCAAGAGAAACTGGTGTAGAAGTTTTAGAAAAACCTCTGTTTTCCAGGTACTTAGCAATATAATGTTATGGAATTTTCATACAGATTTTCCACAGCTGAGATTTCCAGAAAAAAAAGTAAAATCTGAACTTATTTGGAAGCAATGAGTTATTTCCTAAGCCCTAAGTGTGATGGGCTGGTTAGTAAATTGAATCCTTGTTCTGCTAACACTTGGGTGTGTGCCTATTTTCTCGCTACTTCTGTCTTTTCTCCAGTATTGTTTAATATAAAAAAAAAAAATTTACACAATAGCACATTTTGGGTGGAAAAAAAAACCCAAAAGCCCAAACCATCCAGTTCTGCAGAGGGAGGTCCATTGATTTTGGATTAATGTTTAAGATCTTAGAATTTTCTGCAAGAAATTTCCTGTATTATTGCTGTACACAGGGCACATCCCAAGCAGATGACATTTACAGCACTTGTCAACATTTTAAGACTCTTATTCAGGGAAAGTAAATTAGAAACTGCATTTTGTTTTCGATTGAAATACACAGTAGGAAACCTTTCCAAATTAACTTTGGAAGATGCAGGTCCCTGTAAACACAGAGCTTTCTTTGGGACCACTGTGTTCTAGGATGATTACTTGGCTTGTTCATCTTGTTCCTGTATTCGGCCAAACAATTAGCTTGGCAACATGCCATAGCTAAACTTTTCCTTGGGAAACTTACTGTTGTCTAACTGAATGTGCAATGAAAATATGTGAAATTTTAAACTGTAACAAAAAAGCAAGAGAGTTAATGATTTTCTATGTTGCATTTAAAAAAGGCAGCTCCTTGGCCTTGGTGTACTGACTAAGCCAGTGAGCAAGATTTGAAAATGAAAAAGCCACAGAAATGTAAATAAAACCACTGATGTTGATTGCAGTGCAGGAGAGAATTTAGAGAGGAAAAGCATGCATTAGGTTCATCATCCTCACATGAAAAGACATTGCAGGACATATGCATTTTCAGCAAAGTTATTAATAATAGTGAATTAAATGTGTCTTGAGAAAATGCAATTAAAAATTAAATTGATTTGCTTACCCATTTTTCACTTTCATGGCAACAAATATGGTTGCCCAGTAACTGTAGTGGAATCAAAGGAATAATGTCCAGTTTTCAGGGAAATCCTCTTCACTGCAGATATAGAGTTGACATTTAGATCTTTAAACATCCCTTGGGAATCCTCAGTACAGAGCTATTAAATCTAATCACTGAATCATCTTCCCAATCTCCTCTTTAAATACATGCCAGGCATTTGTGTCCATGCTAAGCAGACAGGTGTGTTTTGTAGTATACATCCTTTGTCTTTTCTGTGAAAATGTAGTATTTGAACCCAGATTTCTAGAAAGAAGTGGTCAGTGAATTTGCCACTCATCTTGTCTCCCCTGTAATGATACACACATTTTCTGTACATATTATGGGGAGTCATGAATATACTCAGCATGGTTCAAAACAACATTGATAAATAATCATGTCTAAGGTGACAGCTTAAGTACAGATATCTGCACTACCCATAAAGAAAATAAGTGACATACATTGCACCCTTCATTGTGATTGGGGATTTTTGTTTGTTTGTCCTGAAAATATTTTGTTTGCCTTTTAAAATATTTTTACCATTATCTTATTGCTCAGGTTTATGTGGTAAATTGATTTGATAAGGTGTAAATAAATCATTATGTATATCATCATGTATAATTATGCACATGGTATGTAATGCAAGACGAATTTACTGGAGACTCTTGAACTTTCATGAGCTTGAGTGTCTCTTGGTAACTTCTGCAGTGGTGGCTGAATGTGAGCCCTGCTGCAAAAAAAAGGGACTGAGCAAGAAAGGAAGCAGCAAAGTGGGGAAGATGCACAGCAAAAGCAGAATGCTGGTGAGAGAACAGAGTAGTCAGCACTATGTGCACTGGCAGCAAATGGCACAGCAGTGTGTCCCACCCACTGGAGCTGGTGGGCTTCAGCACCTCTGGATGCCAGTGCACGCTGGATTGGCAGCTACAGCCTGCTTCTTCCATGGGCAAAACCTATGGTGTCAGGTATCCTACAAAAAAGACTTTGGGGCTCAAAGAGAGGGTAGGAACTCACCCAAGCACTTCTTGCAACTCCTAATTCACAGTACAGAACAATGTCTCACATCCACTTGTGTTTGTCCTCTACAAATGAGCTTGGTCCTGTTCCAAGGACAGCCTGAGGATGCCCAAGATGGTGCAGGTTCTCTGGGACCAGCTCATCACAGGGAAAAGGCAAAGGTGCAGCTCATTTGTAGAAAATTCTATAAAGACAGTAGCAGAATCTCCCCTCTGGCATTTGCTCGTCATTTACTTCAAAAGAGAAAAATCTCTGAGAATGCACAAGTCAGATCTGAGATGTTTCAAGAAAAAGTGAAGATCATATCATGACCAATGAGATATAAAAGCAATACAGTTAAATGTATCGCTGGTGCTTAAAAAAAAAAAATTATTCCCTTTTTATTATTTCCTTGTTTTCAATTTTAGGTGCAGCTAAATTACCCTTTATGTGCATTAATTTATTTTAAATTTAAGAATAATTTATTGGAGGAATCTTTATTTGACTTAACATTAAACTATCATAACAGCATAAGATTTCATATCCAATGACAACTAATAATACTGTGATTATCACTTTGCTATGAGTATAGTACCATCTCATTTGAAAGCTGGAATTGCCTAGGAGAAATGACTGCAACTTGAAGACATCAATAAACCCCCAGAAATAAAACATAAGATACTAGATGCCAATGAAATAATGATGTTCAGATTTTTCTTATTATTGACTGGGATGATGATGAAGGCTGTGCTGGATATTGCAGAATGCCTTCATCAGGAAGGACGTTGTCCACAAGGACAGCTAAAATTTTAAGGACTGTGAATTTAAATTAGCACACTCAGTTCACTCAATCCCACCAATCTACATAATTTAAAAATCCCATTTCAGGTTTAGCTGATGTCTTCAGATGAAATCATAACAAATTTTGGCTCCAATGGCAATTTGAGGCAGAATAAAAAAAGGGTAAAGTCCAAAGGTGCAGAGAGGTTGTTTTGGAGCATGTACAATGCCTAACCTGGGATGGGAGGATGTGCAACATTTTGTTTTAAAGTAATGGGAGGCTGGGCAATACTAGAAAAGTCTTGACTGAAAGGATCGTGTGATAAGAATATTTCCCATATCAGAAAAAGATATTTTAAAAGTTCATCACAAACTATCACGGAACTGTTGTGTCCGGCCTGTGCTCAGCATTTCCAAAATGTTACATGCTTTCAGGGAAAGGTGAAAGTTCTTTCTTGTCTTCCTGCTTTTCCTTTAAGGAAAGTTCTTTTTCTTTCTAATCTTCATGACAAAGATGTCCAATATTTGTTTTTTATTCAGTTTTCCTTCGTGTCATGTTCTTCTTCTCTCAGCAAAATATGACATTCTGAAGTTTCCTGCGCTAGAGTAAAGAGTAAAACTGCTTTTTGCCAGTGAATCAATTTTATTCTTTATCTAAAGAAATTTCTCCACTTTTTGACAAACAACAAAACTATTGAGCACTATCCAGGATAAACTATATTCCCCAACAGAGGTAAGCTAAAACTGTAAGATTAAATAGTTTGGTATCTTGCTTTTGTTGAGGATGTCACCTGTATGCTTTCTGTAGCTTCCTGATGGATGCACAGAAACACAGGCAAGGAGGCAGAAACCAACTTTAAAGTTCATATTGTGTTAATATGAAAGAGAGTGGTTCATCACAACAGTGCTCTCATTGGGAGGGATTTTGCACTCTAAGGTACAGAATGACTTCCAAGAAAGATTCTTTTCCCCATCTTGTATACATTATACCTGGGATATTTGTGATGTATTGCATGAGATATGGGGGAAAAATTGAGAATTAAAACTTTCCCATTGAAGATAATAGGAATTTTGACTGGGGCTGAGATTCTTCCCAGAGGATTTATAGGTTGGTATTTATTTAGGAGTCAGAAAATTTGGATTCAGCTCCTCAGTGGCCTATTGATTTCTGGATAGATGTTAGTATGTCACTTAACTCTAAATTTTTAAGGCAGTTGTTCTTAATAGTTTTAAATAGCCCTGCCACTTCCTTCAGGTCCCAAAGAGAGAATTTACAATCTTGTGAAAATTTAGCCATTTATCTCTGCCTTCTACCGCTGTATCTTTCTCAACTCTTCTGATTCCCACATTTCAAGTGGCCCATCTCTTCAAATTATAAGGAGGGTTTTTTTCAGTCTTGGACTCTATTAGGATGCAAGAACAGTATTAAACATTTTTGCAGTTCCTGACTGTATCAGGCCCAGGCTTTGTGTTATTAAGCCTAAAAGCAACACAAATAGAAAATAATTACATTGTTTGTATTGAATTTAATTGAGGCTGGTGAACAAAGCAGCTGTCACTTAGAGTAAGTAGAAGTGAGTGTAACTACTGAAAATGAAGACGCAACACCCAAAAGGGACTCATGCAGCAAAATTAGAGATGAGAACAAGGACAGCCCAAGGAACTTTCCCAGACACTAATCAAACAGACATGCACATATCTGTGTCTGTGTGGGTGCACTGGGTTTGAATGGCAAACTTTTGGTAGCAGAGGATCTACAGAGGTGGTTTCTGTGAGAATCTGCCAGAAGCTTCCCCCATGCCTGACAGAGCCAATGCCAGCTGGCTCCAAGAGTAACCTGCCACTGAGCAAGCTGAGCAATGGTGGTGACAAAATGCCAAAGAAAAATGAATAACTGCTGAACAGCAGCCAGAGGAGAGGAGTGAGAATATAGGACAGGAACAGCCCTGCAGACAGCAGGGCAGTGCAGAAGGAGGGACAGGAGGTGCTCCAGGCTCCAGAGCAGAGATTCCCCTGCAGCCCCTGGTGCAGCCCATGGAAGGCAAGGAGGCAGCTGTGCCCCTGCAGCCCATGGTAGTCCATGGTGGAGCAGAGATCCACCTGCAGCCCCTGGGGGATCCCAGCCAGAGCAGGAGGATGCCTGAAGGAGGCTGTGACTGATGGGAAGCCCACACTGAAGCAGGGACCCACATTGGAGCAGTTCATGAAGAACTGTGTCCCATGGGAAAGACTCAAGTTGGAGAAGTTCATGGAGGACTGCCTCCCATGAGACAGACCCCACACTTGGGGCATCGGAAGGATGTGAGGAATCCTGTCCCTGAAGAGAAAGGAGTGGCAGAGACATGATGATGAAGAAGAGTGTGATGAACTGGATGCAGCCTTCATTCCCCATTTCCCTGTGCCATTCTGGGGGAGGAGGTAGAGAAATTAGGAGTGAAGTTGAGCCTGGGAAGAAGGGAAAGCTAGAGGGAAGGTTTTTAAAATTTTTTTCTCTCATTATCCTTCTCTTTTACTAACTAGAAACAAATTAAACTAATTTTCCTGTGTCCAGTCTCTTTTGATTGCAATGCTAATTGAAGAGTCATCTCCCTGTCCATATCTATAACAGTGACTCTGTGAATGGACAGGATTTTAGAAGATGGGACCCAAGCACAGGACAGGGATTGTAACCAGTAGTAACCAGTAAAGGACTCAACCAGTTACTAAGACTGCCACTGCTTTGGGAGTGCTGATTCATTGTTCAACAATTTACACCTAAGTTCTGATCATAGGAGGGTCAGGGTTGGGTGCGCTATGACCAGATAGTTCAGCTGATAGTAATTGTCCTTCGTGCTCCATGTGCACCCCTCTGCACTCTTCTATCAGCCCTTGTCAGCCAGTCAGCTCTTCACGTCCTCACAAGGCCAGTCGAAAGCACCCTTTCCCTTGACTATATCCTTTGAATGCTATTGCTGTATAAATGCCACCAGTTCCAATGCTACCCACAATAGTACGCACTGCAGAGACTCATGCTGCTTTTTTCATTGCTTTTCTGTGGCTCTTTTCCTTTTTTCTGCTCTCCTTGTGGCTCTGGACCAATTCCTTCTTTAAAATTCCTTTTGAAAGGTTTAGCTTGTTTAGTTCACTTAAGTACTGACAGTAGGTTCATACTTTCAGAAGTACTGCTGCAGAGCACAGGAACTCACCAACTTCCCTTGATGAAATGCCTCATAGTTATTTTAATGACTCAAGGAAAAAAAACTGTCTTGGCTCCTTTCCTCTCTCCTCAATGATTCAGCCATACAAATATGTAGCAAGATGTGTGAAAAGCCATTCTGTAAACACAATTATTTAAGCAAAATAAATCCTATTGGACTGGTTTTGTACAAGTCCTGTGTCAATCCTATGGGATAGGTTGAATTTAACCCTGGCTTAAGTTTGTGTAAATGAAGAGAACTCTTACTTGCTATCTGAGATGCTGCCACAAATTCGTCTTCCAATACATGAACTTCCATTCTTCCTGAATGTGCAACACAGTCTGGCACACAGCACGTATCACCAACAGAAAATCTTTCAGAGAAAGATGGACAGGAGCTGGAGGGAGGCAAGCATCTGCTCAAACTATTCAAGGATTAAATTGTTCGCCTCTAAATTAATTGGGCCAGAGAAAGGAGATAACAGGTTGGCAACTGAACACTGCTCAGAGGGATGTAAATTTCATAAAAAGGTTGGAGTACAGAGCAAGATAATTTATAACAGTGAGGCATGCTATTCCACTGGGCTACAGAATTGAAAGAGCTGAAGAAAAAGTCTGCAAACCTAATGCAGAGAATTCTTGGTAGCTCAGAAAGGTTGATAATAAAAGAAAGGATCCAGTACCTGGTTTTTGGTAAAGAAAACACGGTGATTCTTATAACTTTCCCTCTAAAAACATCCTTATTTGCAAATATTGCTAGCATGGGTCTAAGTCAGAGCTGTAGGAGGAAGAGTGGAAAGGATTTTTGGATGTATTTTTTGACATCTCTTTTCAGGGGATGATTGATTCATGTCTGGTGTCCTACCCAGTATGAATCAGCTGAAATGAGCAAAAAACAATCCATGATAATTTCCTTTTAGTTTTTCTTTCCCTTATCCCTTTATGAAACAGCATAAAGCAACCCAATCTAAAATCAAAGCAAAGGTACCAACTCCTTGTTGCAGAGTGTATTTAGGCTGGCAATTCATGTTCCACTCCAATAGAAGGATCTCTCCTGTTTCACATTCCCATGTGTAAAATTTAAAACTAGCCCCAGCATCTGGCTGACAGACTGCCATGTCATCTCCTCTGGGAGAAGAAGTTTCTCCTGGTGAAGAGGGGTGTGGTGGGTTGACCCTGACTGGACACCAGGTGCCCACCAAAGCCACTCTGTCACTGCTCTCTTCAGCTGGACCGGGGAGAGAAAATAGAGTGAAAGGTTCATGGGCTGAGATAAGGACAGACAAAAAACAAATCTTGAAAACACCCTTCCCCCATCCCTTTCTCCTTCCCATGCTAAACTGTAATCCCTGTTCTCTACCTCCTCCCTGACAGCAGTGCAGGGGCACTGTAAATGGGGCTCTGGTCAGTTCATCACATGTTGTTTCTGCTACTGCTTCCTCCTCAGGGGGAGAAGTCGTTCCCCTGCTCCAGTGTGGGTCCCTTCCACAGGTGATGGTCTTCCACAAACTTCCCCAGTGTGAGTCTTTCCCAGGGGCTGCAGCTCTTCACAAAGTTTGGGTCCCTTCATGGGCTGCAGTCCCTCAGGAACAGGCTGCTCCAGTGTGGGTTCCCCGTGGGACCTCAAGTCCTGCCAGCAAACCTGCTCCAGTGTGAGCTCCTCTCACTAAAGTTCCACAGGTCCTGCCAGGAGCCTGCTCCACTGTGGGCTTCCCATGGAGTCACAGACTCATTCAGGCATCCTCCTGCTCTGGAATGGGATCCTCCAGGGGCTGCAGGTGGATCTCTGCTCCCCATTTGGCCTCCCTGAGCTGCAGGGACACAGCTGCCTCACCAGGGGCTGCACCAGGGGCTGCAGAGGGATCTCTTCTCTGGAGTCTGGAGCACCTCCTGCCCCTCCTCCTGCACTGACCTTGGGTCTGCAGGGCTGTTCCTGTGACATGTTCTCACTCCTCTCCTTTGGTTGCTTTTGGCTCTTTCTGGCCCTGACCACAATTACTTCTGCACAACATATTTTTTTCCCTCCTCTTGAATACAATTTCCCAGAGGCACTACCACTGCTGCTGTTGGGCTTGGCCTTGGCCAGCAGTAATCCTCTCTTGGAGCCCGCTGACATTGACTCAGTTGCACCTGGGGGAAGCTTCCAGCAGCTTCTCACAGAAGCCACCCTTGCAGATCCCCTGCTACCGAAAGCTTGCCAAGCAAACCCACTACAAGGGACTAATGTGAGAAAACTGATTTGGAACAATTCAGAGTTTCAGGAATGGAGACAGTGGCTGTTTCTGGAGGCTGTTCCTCTCTCAACAGGTAGGTAAGAGTACCAGAGTATTTGGCATCAATCAATGGCCTCTAGACTGGATGGCTAGAGAAGCTTGCACTGCTGACTGTTCATTAACAGTAAAGGAGGGCCCTTTCATCAGTGATTGCAGACTTTTTGCCAGAGGGAGAAGCAATTAAAGTTCTTTAAAATTGCCTATTCCTGAAGTGTTTCTCATTATAAAGGACTGCAGAGGGAATTACAAATCTGTTATTTTTTCACCATGCAAGCACAAAATGAAACAGTTCCTTAATGCATTAATGTGATACTTGCAAATAAATGTGAGATAAGTTTTGGGACAAAACCAATGTTGTTTGAAAATCTGTGACACTCTAATGAGGAAATTTCACAGATTAATAAAAAAAAAAAAGTAATTTGGTTCAAATACCAGTGCTAAGCCAACATGATTTTCATTCCTATTTCTTTTTCCTTCTTCCACCCTACAGGGAATAGTTTCTCCTTTATAAAATGGGGGTTTGCCAGGACCAGGTGTTATTAAGTAAAAATCCCTCTTGTCTGGTTATGCTTTACTCACTAAAATATTACGTAAAAGGTTGGCAGTGCAAATACTGCCCTCACCTTCCTGAAAGGAAAGATATGATGTACTGTCCATAATTAAAATGTTGGTAGATGCTTAAACCTAGAGACATTACAGTATACATTCAGTCTCCCTGAAATCCATTGATACATTCCAGAAACCTAATGTTTAGGGTGAAAGTGGGAATGCAAGCACATTTTTTTTCCCTGTATTGTACCTCTCTCATCGCTGTAAATTCACCCCAGGGCCAGAGATGTTCAGTGGGTAGGAAACACTTCAGATCAATCTCTGCAAGCCATAGAGGTTTCAAAGCTACTTTTCTACCAGGGTAGGGAGCTATTCAATGTAGGAGAGCATGGGCTAAATTACTTTCATTTTAGGGTAGTATAGACTGATTTTGCTTTAAATCTTCTCTGTTCTCCAGGTAAGAACACTGCTTCCCTTGTATGCTCGGGCACAGCCAGGCTCTCAGAATGATCCAGGTTCATCAGTTCCTGTTGAATTTAAACTCTGGTTTCAGCCACATTTTAAATTCAGTCTTAGGAGGAAACTACAAATTAGCAGCAGCAAGCCTTCAGCTGGCTATTCAAAAATCAGTGACCATTAACACTACTGATTGCATGAGAAGGTGTTTTTAAAAGGTTTGATAATTGCCCCTGTTCCTAAAACTCTGATCACTGCAGGTCCCCCCACTGATGTGAATTTGCCAGCAGCCAGCAGCTGTTGATAGACATGAGCTGCTGCAGATGAGCTGAAAACACTTCTTGCTTTTTCACAGTACAGCACTCCTTACCCAGATTTTTTCATTTATATCTTCAAAAGCCTTTGCTCCCTGTCTGTGGTTTCTTCATCTGAAGTTGGGTAATAAATTATTAATGTAACTTCAGATGCAAAATGCAGTGCCCACCCAACACAGTTTGACAGAGACTCTGGACACAGGTTGATGGCTGCCTCAAGTTATGCCTAAAGGGTTTGTCTGCCCTCTGAAAAGCAAATTGATATGGATAGTGATTGGATAACCTAGGAAAGTTGCAAGTCAGCAGCACACAGGGCCATGAAAACACACAGCAAAGCAGAGCTAGCCCTGTGCTAGAGTTAGCAACCCCTTGTTCTCATCCACATATAATCATCCTTGTAAATCAGAGTTTTTGTAACACAGACTTGCCCACAATACCAGCTTCAGAGTCAGCATGGACAAACTGGGGGAGTCTGCTTGCAACCTCTGGCTTGCTGACATTCTTTGGACGTGGCCAAGGAACTTTTGAACCTACTGTTGTCAGAGGTCCATCTGCCTTCAGTAGATCTATCTCCAGATCTACAGGAAAGAGCAAAGAAAAGAAGCCAACAACTTGATCTCACTAAAGAATTACAGAAAAGCAGAAATGGGAGAAAGAAATTCCCACTTACTCAACATTTGCCAGTGTGGACTGTGTCTCTCCTAAATGTTACCCAAAGTCTCCTATGAAGTGCCAGTGGTCCTCTTAAGACAAGTCAGTGAAACAGAGCTTTGCACTTAATGGAAAAGCCATTTTGACTGAACAGGAGCATTTCCATTAAAAAGAAATCTATTACAGAAATTGATTGCAATGCTCATACTTGGGCATATGACAAGAAAAGAGACAGAGAATGTAAGCCATTCATCATTTGTTTACAGAGGCATGCTCCCCAAAGGTTTAATTGTGGTTTGATTATATGCAGTAGTAGCTCATTTACACTAGCCCTAGCAGAAGGCAGTGGTGACTAACAATGCTTTAACAAAATGTCACACACAGCTTTTCCTTCAAACTGTGCCAGGGCCTGCTGAAGTACGGGTGTTGAAGTTCACCCTACCTATATTTAGATTTCCAGCCAGCTGTCTTTCACATCATGATTCCTGGAGCCTGTTTTGGTCATCTGCTCTAGTTGGAGATGCATGGCTCCAACAGGCAGGACCTATTCCTGTCCATGGCAGAGCCATACAGAGGCAGTGTCCTGTGACCAGCCAGGTGTGGTCAAACGTGTTCCACTCCTGGTCTTTGCATTGGCTTAGTGGGCTCTGGTTGAGAGGTTAGCAGTGCATTCTGGTGAGGTTAACCAGTTTTGGAGACTTCAATCCTGAAAGTACACATTGCATCACAGTATGTCACCCTTGAAATAAGTGGTGTCCTGTAGTCAAGTCACAAGCTATTATGCTGGAAGACATTTCCTCCTTGTGATACTCCCTACAATAGTATAAAATATACTGCTAGTTTCTACATATTATATTTTTCCTGAACTTTCACCTTTTTTTTTGTTTTTTCATATTTCACTTCACCTCTTCATAATCTTTGTTTTCCTCTACATTTTTCAGTATTCTTTGGAATCCTGTATTCTGTTTTTCCTTTTTACTACTTTTATATAATGTCATTATTTGCTGTTTTTTATCAGCAATCCATCTCTTCAATACACTTCTTATACTTTACAAAAACTTTGGAAGAGAAAATAAGTTCCATTCTGCTTCTTCTGCAAAACATCTATTAAATGTCTTAATAAATGTTGTATTTTTAAACAGTGTTTGCAAAAACAAAACAAAAAAAACCCTTACATCCAGACTATTTTAACTTAAGTGTAAAATCTTTCTGAAGACTACACACATTTATGGGATAATAAATTATTATCCTGTATCACTTCCATCACTTAACTTTCATTTCCTTAGTCATGTTCGCACTTTCCTCAATTATTTTTGTTATACAGCTCGGCTCAGTCACTCAAAGCTCTTAGAAATCACGCCCACCTTGTTTAGTCTCTATCCTGTGTAAGGAACAGGAATTCAACTGAAGAAGCCGCCTCAAAAATTACTTTTCAATCTTCAGAATCATGCATATCAGCTCTAAATACAACTAATACAGGTCCATCTGTCATGTTAATTGTTGCTTACTTCTTATCCATGCTTGCAAACCAACTGCAAGACCGTAAAATTTGGAAATATATTTCATCTCCAGTGGGATTAAAAGCAGTGCTCACATATGAAGCATAGAATGCAGGACAAGATTGTTCCTGGGTAATTAAAACTAGGGAGTAGGACTGTAGGATGCTGGGGAGCTCTCCACATCCTACCCTGCAGAAGACCCCAAAGCTAATTTCAGGAAGATGTGCAAACAAGTCAGCAGAGCTCTTCTGCTTCTGGGAGAAAGGCATACACTGGGTTTTCCCGTGAAGGTACAGGAGCTCACTCAGGGCCAGCTCAGCTCTCTCTAACCAGCCCTTTAGCTCTTTCTGTTGCACTAATGTGAAGACAGGCTGAGAGAGTTGGAGCTGTTCAGCCTGGAGATGAGACAGATCTGGGGAGGCACTCTAGGAGCCTTCCAGCCAGTACCTAAAGTGTCCTACAATGAAGCTGGAGAGGGACTTTTTACAAGGGGGTGTAGTGATGGCACAAGGGAGAAAGGCTTTTAACTGAAAGAGGGCAGGGTTAGATTACATCAGATGTGAGGAAGAAATTCTTTACCAGGAGGGCAGTGAGGCATAGGAACAGGTTGTCCAGAGAAGTTGTAAAGGCTCCATCTCTGGAATTGTTCAAGGTCAAGTTGGACAGGGCTTGGAGCAACTCATGGAAGGTGTCTCTGTCCATGGCAGGGGTTTGGAACTAGATGACCTTAAAGGTCCCTTCCAACCCTAACAATTCTATGATTCCATATGCAGCAGAAGTAGCATGTGGCACAGGGGTCATTCCATACATCCCTTAGTCTAGCAGCAACAACCTGGCTTCTTCTGAAAACTTTCCAGAGCAATAAATAAAAGGATTTTTGCTTGCAATCCCTGCTACTGTACTTTGGAAGGAGTATCTGGAACTTCCAGCAGCAGATGGCCCTTCCACATCTTCAGACTTACTTGGTGGACCTTTGGTCTTTCTGAAGTTGTTTCAATAAGCCAGCTGAGTCTGAATCTGAAAAAAATCTAAGGCTCATGAAGAAGTTTAATCCCTCCTAATAACCCAATCTTATGACACTTACAATCCTTCTGTTGCTTTTATATTCAATAACAACGTAGAAATCTTTTGCTATCCAATTATTGCTTCCAAGGCTTTTCTAGGAGCAGTATAACTATTTTCCATGTGCTGCAAAGGAACGGAATTAGAAGTGTGCTGGAGCTACCCTTCTCTCCCATGCCTGCAATGCATGTTCTTGAGAGCTGGTGTAACTGGTGTGGTTCCACAAAGCCATTGCTGACTTTTCTCAAAGACTGCTGCATCCCACTGGACTAGTCCTCTATTCCAGAGAGGAAACATTGAGTTGTTTTTGAAGATAGTCACCTCCTAGTCAGTGAAAACAGCCTAAAACATGCATGCAGCACCTGTTTGCTTCCCTTCCTTGCCAAATAAACAAGTGGTGGAAGACTTCTGGAAGGTATGTGGGAATGGCTTAGTACAAGGGCAGAGCAAGTGCTCCTTTTGGCAACTGTTGACTTGCTCTTCTGATTTGACTATCCTTCCACATTGTTATCTCAAAACAAAAGTCTTGGAATCACAAATTTAAATGCACTTAACTATTCATTTTTACATGGAGTAATTATGTGCTCCTTTCTAACTCCTCATGAAGGCCTTCAGTCCAAGGCATGTACACATGTATCACTCTAGGCTTTTGGCTATTGCATAAAAGCTTTGCAGTGTGAGCTGCGTATACTTCCCAGCTTTCCTTGTCTCCCATCAGCATTGGTTGAAAGGGAAACCCCAGGGGGATAGTGCTCCACTCAGAGCAGCTGAAGCACACAAATTCATCCAGTTAGTCGAGCAAAGGTAGAGCAATTACGCAAACTGTCTAGTTTCTCTCAGGACTGAGAGTCTAGAAATTCCCAGAGATGTTTCTTGCCTTAGTACAGTGCAAAGTGGAATCCCTTTTGTCTAACTTTGTGCATATTCCCACAGCTATCCCTCCTGAAGGGAGAGAAATTATCACCTCCACAGGTGGTCCTACCCATGGGTTTCATGGTTTGCACTGAAAACGTTGACAACAAAGGGAGACCACTGATTTTTTTTTTTGCATATCTGCCATTAAATGAAGTGAAAATAACCCATGAGTGGCTTCCATTTCCTTTGCCACAGCTTCATTTCCATTGTCTTCATTGAACACATCTCAAATATCTTTTCCATGCGACCATCTCAGTATGCTGCACCTCCTTGTTCCATGGAAACATCTCTTTCGCCTCCTGAACAGTGGAGAGAGCTGAAAACATATGTTTTGAAACATGTTATGAAAACATATTGTGTCAGCTGCTAGATTTTCTCACACTGCTTCTACTACATGGGCAACCATATCACTTAAGAGCAGGAATAAAGTTTACCTTGAAAAGGGTGGGCACAGGCAATCTACTTTTACTAATGATGGACTAAAGGAAAGGGCATATCTGAGATCCTGCTTAAGTTATGAGAAACTATAAATGTCTGATCTGTATCTTTTTCCATTTTTTTTACAAATTGAATGCTACATTTCACAAGGGAAAAATCAGGATGCGTTGATCAGAAAACTGTTAACACCAGAGACTTATTAATAGTAACTACAGTACAAAAGCAGCTGTTTCCAGCTTTTATACAGCATTACATTTGCTTGATGCAGATAAAGAGAAATTACTCATGAGGCGATGGAAAGAAAGGTGTAGGAGGGTGAATCATGTTGGAAGAATAGGAAAAAATGAAAGTGGGGGCAAAATTTTTTAAGCCTGCTGTGTCATCCCCAGTAAAAAGTAATTTGCTACATCAGTGGAATGCTATTAACTCCTGCTTGGTTGGGCATAATGCATTGTGGAGGAGGGAATATTTCAGTCAAATTGAATGACAGTAATTTTGGGGGAAAGAGAATGACTCTCATTACTTTTTTTTCTCTAGAAGGAAACTCATTGGCATCTTCACATCTAATTCTGATTTGCAGGCAATTAGTGCACAGTTGCACAACTGGAGCCAAACTCTTGCTATTAGCAGGGCACAGCAAATTGTCTAAGGCTGAAAATAAGTAAACACAAGAAGACTGCAAGTTTGCTTGAGAACGGGATGACAAACTTTTAGTGAAAACATGGTTTATCTGTTAAAATTGTAGTTAATTTTAGGCAGGTTTCTTTTTTTGTTCCAACGACTGCCATCATATTATCAAGATTACTCTTTGAAACAGGACTAAGGAATGCTCTGGAACAATCTCTACTTCAGGGATAACAGGCTATGTCAAATTAGAACTAACTAATCTACTATAATTTGCATATTACACGGGATTGACTGTCATATTGGATTCTTTTGCAAGTTTATAACATGAAATACTGCATGTGTCATTCTGACTGCTTTTTTTCAGGATGACATCTTCCATTTCCTCTGCCTAGGGAGATCTTTTATTCCATAAGCAGATATTGGAAAACAAAGATACTCATGTCAAAGTTAGACAAAAAAATACATTTAATATTGTGCCACAGAAGCCAAAATTAAGGGCTTAACCTAGACACAAAAAGTGACATGACTTACAGGCACACTATAGTTTTCATGTGCAGTTTGTTTCCCCTTTGTGCTGCCAATATCTCTGCCCCCTCCTGGTGTCCAAAGGGCTGTTCCCATCAGAGAGGGCTGTGATTTGAGCTCTCAGGGCTCCTTCATATTAACTCCTCCACTATTCTTTACTGAAACCTTTCCTAGCACTCAGTCTGAGTCAACATATGAAATGAGGTGGCATGTTGCAAAATTTATAATCATCCCATTAAACTATTCACTATTTCTTTCCCATTTGTGGGGCACAAAACAGTCATATGGCATATCTAAGGTGAAAAAAAATCCCCAAATGTTCAGGTTTTCTCAGTTTTATGTAGCTTTGCCATAAAAACCATAACCCATGCCTAAGTTTCAACTCAGCTATGTAAAACAGGCAGGGCGCCCCAGGCCCATTTCCCTTTGCACCAGGCTGGATCTCCAAGAGCAGTGCTGAGGGAAGCCCCAAGCTGGGTGCTTCCATCACGAGGCCAGCACCACGTTCCCACATCTTGCTTCCCCTCCTGAATTCCCCTCCTGAAATACTGCTCAGTGCAGTAATTGCACAGCAGATCACTTTACCATTTCACTGCAGCAATCCAAAGGATATCCAAATCCTTTGCACAAATATTGGGAGGAGTTCAATGGGAAAATATTACTCACAAACCCTTTACACTCTCCAGCTGATAACTTGTGCCCTTCATTCCCTTCACTTACACTACAGAGGTCAGTATGACCAGGTCACTCCAACTCCCTGACCTGCTGCCAAGTGATCTATTTCTTTGAGTTTTTCTCTGCTCTTACTCTGCTCCCACTGCCTCTAGGGTTGTCTCAAAGTGCCACATCCCAGGGTGTGCCTTGGGACACAGATTGTTGGGAAGGATGAATACCTTTTGTAATAAAACTTAAGTTCTAGGATTCAGCTTATAGAGATCTCTCGTCTCCGTCCGCCGTCCTATTTTCACCCAGACAACATCTTACATTATTCTACACAGATGAAATCTTTGCTCTGTCACAGGAACACATGCTGCCCTTGAGGAAGGTGTTCTCAATTTAGGCTAAAGATTATGACTCCTAAGATTCTGCCACAATCTGCCCCTTGAATGCACCCCACAGAATTATTGTACTTCTCCACACCTTCTGACGGGTCTGGAGAGATTTGCTGAGGTGCTAATACCCAAGTATATAGTATTTCATGCAGCATAACACTGAAGATGTTTTACAATGCAATTATTTTGCAATAACAAGAAGGTTTCAGTGAGGAGAAAGGTGTAGGCAGTACTGGAAGGAGTGGGTCTGATCAGCTCATTTCTCCCTGCTACAGTGAGTATCACATTTGAGACTGAGAGCAAAAGACTCCAGCTAGAACGGATCTAAAGAGGAGGGACAGGAAATGATTAATTATTTTAGTTAAAAGAAACAATACTACTTGGCCACAAGCCTCCAGGTAATAGAGAATTACTTTTCCTTAGCTAATGAGGAATTACACCTCTACAACATCTGAATAAGAATGCAGTCCACTGAAAGTAATTCTTCAAGAAAGGATGTCAGAAAAGGCTAGGAAATGCACAAAACATTTTCCCACCACTGCAAAAGAGCAGTTTTGCTGAAAAACCATTAGAACTGGATTTAGAGTAGTCCAAACTCTTTCCAGCAATGCTCATGAAAAGTGTTGTATGTATCTAATGTAGCTTTTTCAGTGGCAAGACAGGGCTTTCTTGTTGCTTTTTCCTTCTTTTTTCAAATTCTTTTTCCTTTGTTTTGCTTTGCTTTGTTTTTAATAACTAGCTATAATTCCAAGATCTATTTATAGCTACATTTATTAAAAAGCTGTATGTAGGCCCAGCAGTATGGGAGGATCCAAATCTGTGTTATTTCTGAAAGACTTTAAGGAGCACTTCACTACATAAAGGCAGTGTAACCAGTTCCCCACCTGCATCAGAAAGTGGTATCAAAATCAGGTCCACTTTAAGCTAGGAAATTAGGAGCCCTTTTCTTGAAGAATTTGAGGATGCCTTGAAACTAAGAGAGAAAATTCTGACAATGATAAACTTCAAATTTTAAGGGTCTAGAAAAAGAAGGAAAAAAAATAAGGAAGAAATAATTAAAAAAAAGCAAAACAAAACAAAGAGGAAAAAGAAAGTAGGAATGCTTCTAACAGCCCTTGTAGGTTTTTAGGAGAACTCTGTTCTTTTGCAAAATGGTAACAGAGGGCAGACTGGGGAAAGTATGCATGGATACCAGGGTCTTGCCCTGGCTGCATGCCAGGAGCCCACCAAAGCTGCTCTATAACTCCCCTCCTCAGCCAGCCAGAGGAGAGAAAATATAACAAAAGGCTCATAGGTTGAGATAAGGGCAAGGAGAGATCATGCACCAGTTACCATATGGGCAAAACAGGCTTGCCTTGGGGAAAATACTTATTTTATTAGAAATATTTAATTTATTAGAAATCAAATCAGAGTGGGATAATAAGAAATAAGGACAAAACTAAAAACATATGTTCCGCTCACCCCTCCTTTCTTGGGCTTTACTTCACTGGTGATTTCTCTGCCTCATCTCCTGCAGTGGCACAGGGGGATGGGGAATGGAGGCTGCAGTCAGTTTGTCCCACACGGTCTTTGCTGCTCCTTCCTCCTCCCAGGCAGGACTCCTCACACTCTTCCTCTACTGCAGCCTGAGGTCCCTCCCATGGGACTTCACAAACTGCTCCAGCATGGGTCCATTCCAAAGGACACAGTCCCTCAGGAACAGGCTGCTCCAGTGTGGATTCCTTGAGGGATCACAAGTCCTGCCAAGAAACATTGCTCGAGTATGGGCTCCACTCTTCCTGGGCCCACAGGTCCTGCCAGGAGCCTGCTCCACTGTGGGCTTCCCATGGAGTCACAGCCTCCTTTGGGCATCCCTGCTCTGGCATTGGATCCTCCAGGGGCTGCAGGTGGATCTCTGCTCCATGAGGCCCTGCAAGGCCTGCATGGGTGCAGCTGCCTCACCAGGGGCTCCAGGGGAATTTCTGCTCCAGTGCCTGGAGCACCTCCTACCCCTCCTTCTGCACTGTCCTTGGGTCTGCAGGGCTGTTCCACTCACATATTCTCACTCCTCTCCTCTGGCTGCTGTTCCCCAGCAGTTTTTTTTCCCTCTTCCTATCTCTGTTATCCCAGAGTCACTACCACATCACTGATGGGCTTGGCCTTGGCCAGTGGCAGGTCTGTTGTGTAGGCAGCTGGCATTGGCTCTGTCAGACATGGGGGAAGCTTCCAGCAGCTTCTCAGAGATGCCACCTTTGTATCCCCACTACCAAAACCTTGCAATGCAAACCCAATACACTATTACTCCCAAAAGACATAGAAAATAACTAAACTTGAGACTGGCCTCACAGGTCATCTGTTGCCCATCAAAGGTCCTACATCTAATGGGTGTAGTATTCTTCTAACCCTAACACTGGTTCTGGATTCGACAGCAGAATAAATACTCCTCCCATGCTGTTCTGTTCACATACAGAAGAGTGGGGCTCATGCAACCATGCTGGGTTATGTCTTACTTGTATTTCACTCTCTTCCTTTTTCAAATGATTCATTTGAAAAGACTGAAAAAGGATCAAATGTATTTACTCTCCCAGACTGTGCACTCATTTCCAGTAAAATATTTTATCCCTCCAGAAGGCTCTCTGCAGTTTTGGGAGTGGATATTTCATATTCCTTCTCAGGAGCTTGGAGTGACTGGTACACATCACGGCATCCTGTTTCTTTTTTCCTGTATTCAGATCATAGATCACTAGCACATTCAGAGACAACAGGTCAGAATTCATGCAGATAAGAGCTCATATTTAAAATTCCCTTATGTAAATGTTAATTTTATTAGTATCTGTCAAAAAAAACCCTCCCAAATATTGAGAGCAAATGGGAAAGATTCTCAGTTTACTAGACACTTCAATTATAATTTGATTTGACACTTTATTTTTTAGAAAATGTTCCTACTATAAAATTATCTGTGGATTATGAAGAGCATTTTAAAAGATTTACCTCATATCATTATACATCTTCACTAGAGTTCTCCTTTTGAGATACCCCTGTTAATCCCTGGATTTTCACTGTATATTTCTTACCTATAAATTCCAGAGAAACTCCAGTACTCCTAAATCCTTATTTTCCCAATGGATTTTCCCAAAACACC
Source organism: Thryothorus ludovicianus (assembly GCA_013397245.1). Lineage (NCBI taxonomy): Eukaryota > Metazoa > Chordata > Aves > Passeriformes > Certhiidae > Thryothorus > Thryothorus ludovicianus. The sequence goes on from VZTB01018007.1 coordinate 960,467, forward strand.
AAAACTTCCTACTTTATGTTTCAAGGATAATCAAAAGCTTCTCCAGACTGGCAGGTGACCTCTGTAGCTAACAAATTTAAGCCAAATATTTGTTCTTTTAGTCTCTCTAGTTCCATTTTTTATGTTTTCTTTATATTTTAGCAGTTGAGATTTGGATGTCAGGGACCCAAACCACCTCACACTGGACCTTTAACATTCAGTAGTTTTTATTTCCAGTGTTACTTTCTCTCCCTTTCCTCCTCCTCCACAATATGTCCCTAGTTTTCCTTCTGCTCTACTCCCTCCCCCAACATCTCTGTCTTTGCCTGATTCCTCTCAGTGTAGGGCATTCAACTGCATTAACACACAATCTTCTTTTTCTTCTGCATCATTACTGAAGAAACTACTTGACAACAGTAATTACAAAGATCCCTGGTTTGCCACCTCACACTGCCAAAAATATTACCCCTAGTGCTAACCTTATATGTTCTTAATTTCATTTTCAGTCCCAGAAGAGCTCGTATTCAGGCTCATCTGAATTCTTTCTGTGTTTCTCAACCACTGCAGTTCCTGCTTACTGCTTAAGGAAATGATGTGTTTTAATCCAAAAGCATAATAAACTAGATCAACTGCTTTGCTTTCAATGACTGTCTTAGCCATTTTATGAAAAAAATCTGGCAAGATTTATTCCTTATGAACACAGTAATTTCTTTTCCTCATGCTTCTAAGGACCAAATCTTTTTCACCAGTAGGCTGGTTATCTATTTCTCTGCTAAGCTGGAAAACCTCCATAAAAGTAAATAACATTATGATAGCTTTGCACTAGGCATTTTATCAAAGTTTATTCCTCTTCTTTAGAGGCAAGAAGTTTTGGGTACTGACTTTAACTGATATTTTCAAAAAGATCATATAGACTCTTTCTTGGTTTGGAGCTGTCTGTTCATCTTGAGACATCTTGGACCTCAGAAGTACTTGTAAATTTAAAACCACTAACATTCCTCCATTCCCACTGTCCATGAAATGCAAACACAGCTTCTCTATCTTGCAGGCATATTATGAGGAAAAATATGTCACTGTAACTGAAGATCTCAGATACTGTGCTAGTAAAGCAAATACAGGTAAATAGCTTCATAGACATGAACTAATTTTTTTTCTGCTTCTCCTTACATTATTAAAGACTTCTACACTTCAGCTGTGGTTATATCACTTGTGCTAACACACAAAATAGCTTTTTTTACCCTTCTGTACTTTGTCCTTCACAGACTCAGGATGAGTTTCCCAGGGGAAATTACTGAAATGAGGAACATGAGCAAGATCAGGTTTCTGCAATACAAACCTGATTCAAAACATGATCTACACTTTAGGGCCATCAAGGTCATGTAGGAGGTACCCAGTAATAGCTGTGATTGTTAGTTTATACTCAATGGGATCAGAAGTTGATATCATATCTGCTACTTTTTCTTCCATTTTAACCAGTCATCACAGGTCTTCTGAATCCTCCTCGTCAAATTGTAAATGGTTCTAAGACTTCAAAACCACTAAGAAGTCTTCCAAATTCAAATCAAATCAGAGTGTCCACTGTGCAAACAGGTTCCTCCATGAAGAATAAATCTAATGAAGCCTGATATCACACAAATCTGTGATTAATGATGCTTATAGTCTCTTGTTTCCTTTCCTCCTGTAGCAAAACTCCCCATCCATCTCCTAGAAACTGAAGGGGTAAATGCTGGTGCAAGTTAAGGTTGTTCGCAAGGGTTGGGACTGCTGCTGCTGGAGCAGCAGCTCCATAGGCAAGTGTGATAATCAGAGCAGCTGACAGCCCCACAGGGTTCATTTTAATGTATTTCCCCAAGTCACAGTTTTGAGAAAGCTTTAAAGAGTATCTTTGAAAACATTTTCAAGGTCATAGCTATGCGCTCTGCCAGACTGGTGAATTGCCCTGAATGTGTCAAGGTCATTAAAAGGTGATAAGACAGGCAAAGATCTAAATATGCAACTATATAATTCATTGCCGTGGCATATCCGGCTAAAAATCTCAAATTTCCCAGAATAAAATGTCACCAAGGAGAAAGCATTGAGATCCATCTGTAATCTGCTTTGCAGGAAGAGAAGAGAAACTTGACATGCTTTTCTACAAAAGAGAAAATGAAATGATAATTCAGGTGTGAATTTTTCAGACCTCATTGAGGAGTAGCTGAAAAGGATTCCCTCTGTAATAGATAAATGCCATAATAAGGCACAAAGACTGTAGAGTAAATTTAGGTTTATAAGACTGGAAATAAAACATAGTTTTTAAGAAGTTTTTAAAACCACCAACTGATGCATCAATCAGAGTAGATGAAGTGCTAAGAAGGTGAAGTCCCTATATAAGCTTTAAAACAGTAATAAGTACTGTTACAAAGATACTTTTCTGGCAGCAGTATAGCCACACTGCCTCAGGCTGCCTCCCACCAGTGTCTTCACATGCACCCCAAAATTCTCCTGGCCTGGACCTTCAAGAAAACCATCCAGAGCTCACTGCCTTGTCAGCTTGAAAATGTTTTAGCTGATGGAGCTGAGACCAATGAGATCAATGTAAAACCTGACACTGTTCAACATTTTATCAATGAACTAGGAGTGAATATAAAATCCCTGCAGATAAGTTTTGTAGAGCTGATGATGTAAAAAAGAGCAGAGAGAAAAATAGTAACAGAGACAGAACATTATTAAGAGCAAGCTGGTGTTGAGGAAATGATTTCATTGAAATAAGTGAAAATTCATATTCCTGGGAAAAAGAAATGCAATATTTATGCACCAAGGGATTTTACCAACAGTAAAATAAGGGTTATATTGGGCAGTGAGCACACACTGCAGAGCTGACAGGAAAGACTCAAAAAAGATGACAAAAGATTATTTTTCAGTGAGAGAATACAGTTGAATTAGTTTTCAAAGATAATCAATAAATTATGTCATTCTAATGCTTGAATACTTTTTTGGGAGAAAACACAGTGTCCTATGTCTGAATGAACCTCTAATCTGGTGGGGAATAAAACCAAAAAATTTAAAAATATGTCTGGAAGTCAAAAGGAAATCTAAATTAGAAACTAAAAACAAAATTCTAGCAGTGAGGGAGACTAAGCTCCTGAGCAAAGCACCAGAAAAAGTGTTGGATTTTCAGCCTCTTGATGTTGCATAATGACCTGATGCCTTTATGTTCCAGGGCTGAGGTTCTGGATGCAAAGTAACCATCTTTAATGCCTTTGGCTTAGATTTGGTGATCTCCTGATGCCCTTTTTCATTTGTAAGCTCTATGAATATATGTGAATATTTGTGAATATATGTGAATATTCACAGCTGTTCCTTTTCTTGTTTCAGTATCTAGCCAAATTGAGAAGGAATACAAAATCTTTTGCCTAACTGATTCTAACTAGAATCAGTCCATGTTTTATTAATACATATCCATTTCTGTTCCAGCAGCTGGATGAGGAGAAGTTGAAGGCCTTAGTCTCTTCCTTATACCCCTGGGCTATATATGTTTTCATATTTTTTCCAAATGCCAGTTAAGCACTGTGAAGTAGTAAATGAAACCAGTGGAAGTATATTTTTTGTGTATTTAGACAGCATTTTGCAAAATATATTCTGCTATTCTCTTCTTCTATTGCCTGCGAGGCTTTTCAGCAGCATGTCATTATCCCAAACTGCATGATTTCTTGTAGATATTTATTTTGTCCCTATAGATATTATAGGTCCAATAAAAATCGATTTAATAGGAGAAAAAACCAAAAATTCTCAGAGTTGTGAGCTGTAGGCAATGCAGTTATTACAGGAAAGTTTGAACTCATTTACCTTTATCAGGCTCCAATTAAAAACTCCATTTAAAAGGCACGTGATAACCGCAGCGTTCAGCAAGGCTGCAGGAGATGCACAAGATGAGAAGGGGCAAAGAAAGTTCACCTCAAAAGAGAAATATATTCCCAATGAACAATTAACCACCCTTAATCAGGATCTGCTGTCAGAAAGAGGTATTGGACCGGGTAACAGCTTCCAAGCCTAGAGAAGAGAAGGCTCCATGGAGACCTCATAGCACCTTCCAGTACCTAAAGGGGACTTACAGGATGGGAACAAACTTTTTAGCAGGGTGTCTAGTGATAGAACAAGGGGAATGGCTTTAAACAGAAACAGGGCAATGTTCACTATGAGGGTGGTGAGGCACTGGTGGCATAGGCTGCCCAGAGAGGTTTTGGATCCAGTGTCTCAGGAGAAGAGCTGTGCAGATCTTGTTGGAGGCACTTGAAGACATAGGGGAAAATGTGACGGTGTTTGTTGCTTGCCAGGAGCAACCTCATGGAAAGATAGCCTTTGAGAACCTGGTGAGTGCATATACACAGATATTAATCATAGATAACTGCAAAATAAATGAAAATTAAACTCACCCCGAGGTAATAAATTTACCTTTCTCAAAATTAATAGCCAGGAAGACCATAAATATTTATGAGAAAGGAGGAAGAAAATAGAAAAAAGTCAGGTAGAAGTCATAATTTGTTCCTTTTAGTGTTGAATAGACACTACAACTGTGCTGACAGGAGGCAAGATTCTCCAAAGTAGCTATCAGACCTGGGGATCTCACTTGCATGCTTGACTTGAGATATTGCAAAAAAAGAACTTGTATTGCAGACAGTTCTGGGTAACTGCCCCTCCAGTTTTTATCTTTTGGTAGGAATACATTGTATTATTGCTCTTGAAGTGTCATCTCTCAGGAGCAAAAAAGAAGAGAAAGAAGAAAGAAAACAGGAAAACAGGTTATCAGTTATTTTCACTTGCTTAACTACCATGGTGAGCTAAACCCTTGCTAACGCTGATACAAATCTGAACTATTTCCTCAAGCATAGCACACTGGAGATTTTATTACAGAGATGCTTCTGAGGAAATTCACAGTGAGCTAGAGCTGTCTGTAAGTGAGAACACTGCAGACTTTATGGCAGGTAGATTCTTGAGGGAAATGGATTTATTTGCTATGTTTGCTTGTTGAGCCCAGCACCTTGTCTTCAGTGCTAGTAAGAATTCTACTTTCTGTTTGTTTTCAAAATACTGTGCTGGCTTTATACATTTTTCCCTTTTGACTGATATTTTTTTTATTGAACATCGCTACTACTCTTGCCGTATCACTTCAGTTAACTCTAAAATGACATGGAAAGGAAGAGATGAACCATACAGTCCCAAAAAAATAAAAATTTAAAACCCCCAATTTCTCTCACAAATACAGAGATGTGAGAGTAAGGGCTGAAATATGGCAACAACAACTGCAAAGCCAGAAGTCACACAGTTGAAAGTAAAGTCTCCAGGCAAGCCAGACTTGTCTGCTGCCACGGGGCAGTTGACCTCACTGCAGGACAAACCGCACATTTCTTCCCCTAAGCCCCAAAAGAAACAAACTACACTGGGAAAATAATGTTGTTGCAGCAAATTTTGCTGGCATTGCAGTGTCTGTAAGGGATCATTTGTCATCAAATTGAACAACATGACTGTTGTAGGAGAATTGTGATGCCAGCCTGGCCTCTGGCAGTCACAAGATCCATAGCCCTGTTCTATATAAAAAGATAACATTATAATTTAGGACATTGAGAAGGGTCATTCTGCTCCATTTTAATTAAGAAATGTAGCACTTATGATTTAACAAAGGAAAAAAGTTCTGTGATAATATGTTTGACAAGCTTCTTACAAACGATAGCTTTGCCTCCAGAAGAAGATGCCAACATTTACAGGACAAAACTATAGAAACTGTGATAACAACTGGCACTGCATGTGACATTGCCAGGCGAGGCATGTTACAGACATAAAATGTAACATGGCAAAAACTCAATTGCAAAGATGAAAGATAATCAGCTGAGCTGGCAGAATCTGATGGAAACAGAAACTGTCTGCTGAACAGAGGGGGAAGGAAATATCTGGAAGAACAAGAGCTTGACTGGTGCAGATCTTTGTGAACAAAGCACACCTTCAGTGTGTAGTCTGAGGCTGTAGGACAGGTGGTGAGTCCCAAAGTAGCCTATAAAGGCCTCAGGGAAGAGCTGAGGCCACTGCTTGTTGGTGATTTTCTCAACACCAGATCAGGTCTTGTTAGCTACCATCTCCCTGGGTTGTTCCCATGCGCTTGGACTTTATCCAGAAGGGTGTTCCAGCTTCCAGCCTGGACCTTCACCTCAGCTTTTCCAGCTGCTTTTCTACTCAGATATGGTCCACACCAGCACTGCTCTGATCCCACCACCCCAGCACAAAGGGTGTGTTTTCCAGAAGAGAGCCATGGCCCACCCTGGCCAGGTCTTTCAATTGAGTGACTGGAGACCAGAGGGCACCTCTAGATATTTGAGATACAGCCCAAGTGCCCCTGTGAATAACCTTAGGAGCTTACCTAAGCTCAGGTCTGTGCTGCAGTCACAAGACCATGGCTATTATTAGGAGATTTTATCAAGGGTGTACCTGATAGGCTTCTTTCATGGAATTGAATTGAATTGAAATGAATTGAAACGAATTGAATACACCGGTGAAACATTCTTGGATAACTCCACTGGACACAGGCACATTTGCTTATTAGAATCATTGTCAACTGAATCCTTGAACTTCCCCATATTGTCACCTTTTAAAATCAGCTGTGACACCTGGGTTCAATAAAACAAGCTGAAATTTGAGATTCACAGTAAGTATAATTCAGGTATGTATTTATGATATATAAGTGTTTAGAACAAACAAGGTAGAGCATAAACAGCTCACAGCACGATGATGAGTAGCATGACTTTGTCTAAAATTGAGAGCCAGGAACAGAGTTAGCCTTGCATTCTGAGCCAGGAAAGATCACTGGATGAAAGGCATATAGCAGTGACTTCCAAGCAAATAGCTTAAGTAGGAAGAGAATGGGTAATTTAAATAAACATGTATATGAAATGTGTTTGTTTTTATATATAAAAAGATCCTTTCAACCAAGCTGATATGAGTTCAGCAATTAAAATAGAAATATAGAACTTTAAATGGCAGAGAATTCACTAAAAAATAGAAAAGTAAGGAATTCTCCAGTGACAGGGTGAAACATCAGGTTGGGAAGACACAAAATCATCCATGGACTGACCAGACTCAGGAGAGAGAGCATTCAGATGCAATACCCTACAGAGGTAGCATATGCACCACAGATTCCAACAGAAACATGAGACAACAAAGATTTGTCAAGTGAGGGGAAAGCAAGGAGAAGAATCTTACCCAACTATCCATGCAAATAGTCTCAGCAAAGTTTTGGAGATTAAAGTAAAGTAGCACCTGTGTTGTAAAAGCTGTGTACTCTTTGAAGAGTGGCTTGTGAGGCTGACGAGGTAAAAGAGGCTAAGTTTCCACTGATAGACTTATTCTTTTATATACTTGGGTCATATTTAGTAAAAATAAGCTTTAGGCTGACACTCTCTGGATGGAGCCTAATCAGCAGTAAATGCAAATGGATTCTCTATCTTGTGGGCCAGAATTGCTCCAGTAATTTATTATTCAATATGAATCCATTAACAGTAACAATGTCATAGGCTATGGAGGAGAGGGTGTAGCACAAATAATGCTGAAAGGCTAACAAATCCTCACAATGATTTTATTAACCTTGGGTAAGTATGAAAAAAGAGCACTGGGCTTGCTTTCCCAGGACTTTGGTCTCTTAGGGCTGGCAATTGAAACCAACAAAAAAAAATGTTCTGTTCTGCAAAGAGATTATATTAGAGATGAAGATGGTCCAAAAAAATCAATAAACTCTGAAATTTCCAATGGCATTTATATGTCAACATTTAGAGGGCTGGATACATTAAAGATTATTTGAATTTTGGAAAGTTGCTGAAAATTAAGATATAGAACAATCAATGCTCCCTAAGTATCTAAGATAAAAATGGGAATGCTCCCAAAAAAACCCCTTTGTTTCTGAGTGCATATATAAGAACAAAACTGAAAGGACTTCACTGGATTCAGTAGTTTGAGCTCACTCATTCAAAGTCAAATAAATCCATCAGGTCAAGAGACAAATATTGTACAGCATAAATTATCCAAAGACATCATGAAAAACACCTCATAAATTTTAAGAAGCAATTGAGCTATTTAAAAACCACTAAAGAAACCATTACCTAAGGAAAAGGGGTGCTGGGGGGCACATACACCTTTTACCTGCAAAAAGGCCAAAGCTCAACAGTACAAGGTTGAGCCCCAGAGAAATTAGTTTTCTCAGGAAATATCAGGGGGGTCTGTTAGGAGCCACCAAAGTTGGTAGCAGGAAGGGAGTGAGGTTGTCACAGCTCCATGTCCAGCACACAGTGAGGCTGAGCACATATTCCTGATAAGCACGACCATCCATGTGTGTATCCCCACTCCAAGCTGGGGTTTGAGCCAGGTAAGGGAAAAGGCCAAGAAGCAGCAGGTCCTGCAAGGTGGGAAAATGCTTTTTATCATGCCAATGTTCTCCCTTACACAACTGGTGCAGGTGTGGAGACCCACCTCCAGGGGAGGTACTGGGACATTGTGGTGGGCGGGAGTGGAAGCTGCAGACAAAGGTTACCAAAGAAGCCCTCCCAGAGAGTCATGAGGTACATAAAGGTCCCGTTTGCTTTCTAAACTCCTTCTCAGAGAGAGGAGCCCAGGCACAGCTGGCTTCAGTCCCAGTTTAGTGAGAAGGTAAGAAGAGACTGCACTGGTCAGGCACAGGGCATGGACAGACTGACATTAGTATAGACCATTCCCTGCTCACATGGGATTGACTGGACCCTTTAATCTTTACAATCACAGAATCATAAAATTCCATTTTTTCCAATACACTGTGATTCATCTCTTCTCCCACTACTCCAAATTTCTGTTAAAAGTCCTGTACATACCCAAAATATACTTCCCACATGTCCTAAAGGGTTCTCCATTGCCTCTATCACACAGTGATCCTGAGGGATGCTCCCCAGTCAACCCTCTTTGGAGTTTTTCTCACCTGGACCATGGACTGATTGCTAAGCTGTGAAAACTCTAGAAGTATCTGGGTTGGGGGTCCATTTCTCTGATGAGGATATTTTGGTTCCCCCATTCCTTTGCATTGGCAGAGATTGGTCTTTAGCCACAGCAGTGGCCCCTGTTCCCTTTCCTTGCTGTGCCATAAGACAGGCTCCTAATCCTTTGGTGCAGCCTGTGAAACCTGCTCCTTTGAAATTATTCTGTAAGAACAGAAAACAAGGTGAATGTATTTGAAGTGGGATTCATCCACTCAGAGCTGTGCTTCTGTGCTCCTTTGTGGAGATGAGGGCTTTGCCATATACGTTGCAGATTCTTCTTCTGTCATTTGAGAGGCACCTCCTTTTGCATGCAGAGAAACTTTTGCTGAACTCTAACTGAATGTCTGCTTAGATGCTGCTTTCTACACCCCAGCCACTGTCTGCTTGGAGTGAATCTACAGCACTGTAAATTGAGATCAATTCTTATTGTTAATAAAAGCATTTTAGGAAAAAGCAAATTAAACCAAGAGTAAACATTTTACTGCTATCAGATGCTATTCATCCAAACATTCTAGAGCTTGGCGATGAAACCACTGAGCTGCTAATATTGAGAACAAACCAATGTCTATGCCAGTCTCAAGTGCAGGGGCATAGTCATCTCACAGACCTACATTACACTAATCAGAACCATGTGGGAGTCTGGAGGGTAACTCAGCTAACTGTGAGCAAGATTCAGACTTCCTGTCATGTTAAGATGGTCCAGGATGACCAAAACATCTGTAGATAACACACGAAACCATGCAGAAGGTTTTCTTCCCTTCCTGAAATGCCATCAAATTGTTGCACACGTTTCTCCCATGGACAGCATATGAAAAATGAAGTTCAACAGATGTTAGCTGTATTGCCTATTTTCTACCAGAGAATGCTTTGATACTTGAGAAATCTGTAAGCATCAGAAATACTGATTAATCTATACAGAACCAAAAAAATCAAAGCAGAAGAACGAGAGGTCTGACAAGGCTCATAACACATTACAGCAATTATAGAATCGTATAGAATGGAGTGATGTATACAGCTTCCTCAGTCCTTCATCTGGAAACATTTTAATATAGAATTAATAAATTAATCATTTTTCACCTTTTCCATCACTTTGTCCCTCTTACCTTTCACTCTCCCTGAGATGAACTGAGTGGAATCTCTTAGGCTGTCCATCAACTACCCTCATTCCTCACTTCTAGTCAAGACTTTTCCAAGTTAACACTTTCCCTTCTCTGTCAACATGTTGGGACAGCATTTCATCCTTACAGATAAGGCCAAGTCCAGAGCAAATATGTATAAGGTTGTCCAATTTTAAAATGTCTGGATTTTTCTTTGTGGTTTTCTAAATAAGAACTGAAATTTCAGTGAGAACATCTGCATCTCTTTTTACATTTATAAATTTACTTATTTACTACAGCACCTAAATAAATGCAGAAGCCTAACCTTAAATGTGCCCTCATGAGAACCCTTAGAGTGGTGGTAGGATTTTTCAGGAATGCCTATGTGACTTTAAAATGAGACTTATTACCAATGAAAAATCAGCTCTGGAGCTTGCCTGTGAGTCTCACATCAGTCACCATTCCTTGGACAATTTCAAAGGTCAATTCTGCATTAGGACAGCTATTTCTTCTAGTGATGCAGTATTGGTGACAGGTAGGATAACACTGAGTTTGCAGGGCAATTTGTAGTTTTATTAATAGAGAAGATTAAAGTTTTACAGAACATCAGGCAAACCCATCCTCTTACTTGCCCAATACTTGAGGATGAGCAGTTACAGACAAGAAAATTATCCAGTTATCTGTAGTGCAGCTAATGATTAAATCACATTTAAACTGTTAACAATATTATATTGTAAAATATAAGTTTATGTACAGTATATAAATACATTTCTGCTCCTTGTCAGGAACATAAGCTAATCACACACATTTTGCGTGGTAATTTAGCTTGTGCTAAAGTACATTTCCATCTTAAATATATACCTTAATGTAAACCATACCTATGAAATCTCTCAGTTTCACTCCCTGCCTCTTAAATTGCAACTAATATTACAGCACTTTAAAAGCTGAATGAACACTCTTGTTCAGAAGAGGTTTCTGTAAGAATTTCCTCTCTTTTAAATCTTTGGCAATGCTTCACAGGACACTCTCACTTAGCTTTTTACCAGATGACCTTTTAATCTTATCCAGAGCAGGACACTCTGATTTCTGACTCTTTCTATCTGAAAGAGCAGGCCATGCCAATGCACTGTATGAGTGTTAAAATTATAAAAATCCTACACTGTAGGAGAAAATTGACATTGTGCAAAATATATCAATAAACATTTTAAAGACTCAAAAGATATAATATTTTTAGACTTGGCAACACTGGCCAACTGCACAAAACCACTACTTCATACCTGGCTGGTCGGTGGCCACTCACTGCTCTGGAAACCTGTGCCTTGACAGGTTGCACTGCAGTCAGACAGAGCAGGAAGATGTGCATGGCTTTGTATTTGGGCCAGCCTTCCCAAGGTTTGATGGCTAAGATTAGAACCCCCAAACCTATCAACCTTCTGAACAACTTATCTGAGTTTCACAAGGATATGTTACATTCACTGGGTACCAGGGACACCTCTGTGGGCTGCAGGGACCCAGTTCAGCAAATATTCATTGATAGAACCATGGCAGTATTCACTTGCACCTGATAAAATCACCACCAAACTCTGAACTGGACAAGTCCTCCTGCACCCTGGTAGAAGCACCTTCTCAGAGCTGCTCACCAGGACACAACTGAAGCAGAACAGATATGAATGGACTTCAAAGTCCTTTATTCTCCCAATACACAAGTAGAAAAATGAAAAACCAAGAGGAAAAGTAACTCGCATTTAAATCCTCTCAGTCCCACTAAAGATGTTTCTTGCAGAAGTATTTCATGTCAAGTAAAATATGTTGCACAGAAATATATTCTATCAGTGTGTAGTGTATGGGTTAGGCAAGCAACAGAGTCACTATGAAACAAATGCAAATTCTGAGATTTAATGTCTTTTGAAACAGCTAAAAGACTAAAAAATCTTCAAGATGAAAAGCTCAAGTTACCTTTTTCTTCTCTGCTAACTACCTGTGTTTGCTCCATTGTGCCACTTCCATAAGAAAGGTTGACTGTGGTATCACACAGGCAGAGACTCATCCCTTCCAAGCACCTGCCAAGTATTTAACATTGTCGATGCTAAAATCAAAATTAGAGCATTACTCAGAACTATTGCTTGAACAAATACATGCAGTTTAAACTACATGCTATAACAAATCCCTATCAGAAACGCCCTCACCAACATGGAGATAAAAGTGCTCATTACAGTCACCAGATGGTAGATGACAGTAGAAATATAAGAGAAAATATAAATATAGATATATTTAGCAGTATATTACTCTAGCACTGTAATGCCAAATGGTAGATTACCAAATGGTAGATTTCTGAGGAATGTACTGCAGGCAGGCAAAATATTACATATATTTCTATCTTAATTTGTATGACTACAGTGGAGAGGTTTCAGCATAACATATTTCTTGGGGGAATGTTATGATTAAAAATATTCCTTAGAAAAATTTGTTTCCTCATAACAGGAATGAGTATGATAAATAGTTATGTTATTGCACAAACTACAGGGTTTTTAGAAAACAAAACCAAAAATAGTGCTTCAACATTTGGAGTGAAAGTCATCTATGAAGTGTGAGGCAGAAAGTAAAATATGAATGCTGAAAATCAGGATTATACATGGGGACTCGGTATGCAGACTTGCTAAACACAACTAATTTCTACCCAGATACTACCTGTGAACTTATTATATTTTCTTTCAAAATAGACAAAATAAGCAAAAATATGTAAAGGGCATGTTAGGTACTACTTAAGGCAGAACATAAGAATGCAAAAATAATTATTATATGTTCCAATAGAAATATAGATATGTAGCCTACAGACTTCTAGCCACAGGTAATAAAAAATACAGTATTTCATACTTTTGTATAGTTGAAATAAGGATAAGGAAATTGTGTAAAAAATGGGTCAGGGTAACAGTTACCAAAATGTACAAAAATAAACTGCTTCTCATGTGTGATGTTGAATGTTCTTGCATGAAAGTAATATTGCTTTGATAAACAAAACAAAATCTTGTAACTTTTCATTCAAAGTCCAGAAGATATATATAGTTACTTTCTAAAAAAATAATATATTTTCACATGTATATCCTACATCTCTAACAAACTGTACCTCTTTACACAGTACCAGTAGTTGAAAGCAGGTCCTGAGTCAAGAATTTCTTGTTAAAGAACAAAACAGTTCACAGTGCCTGGCTCATTACTTTAACCCAAGTCTGTAGCATTTAAATCTGCAGGAAAGCTCCCTGTTGCATTAGCAAGAACTGTGGATGCAGGATAAATGATTTCTTCAACCGTCACATACGTCCCTGTTAAAAATCCAACAAATCCTACAACAGCTACAAAAACATCTTTAAATATTGTCCATAAACTTAGGTTTTCCTTGTAGAAAGTGAGGATTTCAACCAGAGGTGGCAGAATCAGTCCCAGAGTGCTGCTGCTGACGGCTCCAACCAAAGAAATCACCAGGTCTAGGCGAGGGATCAGAACTGCTACAGCACCTAAAGCACAACAGGAGAAACAGTGGCTTCAGATTCAACATCCTCATGAGAAAAAAAACTGCAACAAACACATAACTGAGTGGTTCAGACTTTTCACAAAGCTCCATCATTCAGTATTTTTCCAGCTCCATGTGGTGTGCACTATACAGCGGAATGCACATACTTGTCAGTAACCCACATCTTTGTGCTCATCTGAGAGACCCAGTTTCAACTCTGAATTTCTGCATGAGCTGGGAGAGCATCAAGTTAAAGTGTTCTTGCACTTACAGGGTAAATACATTTGGCCTGCAAATCATAGAGAAATGAAAGATATTAAATTGCAAGGAAATGTTTTGCTTTTTTGGTTGTCAATAGATTTTTAGGATGAAAGAATAAAAGCTGAGGAAGAGTAGAAGGGGCTGTTGCATGCTGCCCAGAGACAGCAGGCAAAAATGGGTTTTTTTGCCTGCTGTCTATTAATATAATAATATAATACTGTCTATTAATTTGTGCAACTAATAATCTAAAAATCACACAAAATTATTCAAAATTAACAAAGGCTGTTGATGGCTTGGCAGGCACACAGTCATGTAAGTGACTTTTACCTACAAACTTGAAATATCTTGGTTTATACAATGGCATTCAGTGTGTAATACGTCGCTGTAATAGTTGCCTAGTTAACTAAGTGAGAACTCGGCCCTGCCAAGAGGAGTCTGAACACAAGGCTCACTAAGCCTTTTAAGCTTGGCCAGTCTCACCTCCTGAAAGTACAACAGCTATAGAAACAGAATCCGTCATGCTGGACCAGAAACACTTCTGGTTTTAACCACTTTGGCTGGCAAGGTTCCCCAGTATTAACTCAGATACACCAGTTGTCGTGTCATGTTTTCAGTCCTGGATTAGAAAACAGCTTTTAAAAGCCTCTATATAACACCTGTATGAGGCAGAAATGTCTTTTTTCCCCTTCCATGAATATATTGCCTTTTGACTATCAGACATTAGTGTCACCATCCACAGCATCAGCCTGTTTGCACCCTTCCATCACATCACATCAAGACAAAGAAGCAATCATAAAGAAAGGCGAAGGGGAAGAGAGATGTAAAAGCCATCAGGACACAAAAAATAGCATGTAGTATGTTTAGGTTCTCCCATAACTCCTTTCTTCACTCTGAAGCCAAAATGTTTGGCTTTAGAGCAACTTCACTGACCATATGTTATTCAGACAGTGTTTATGGCAATGAACAAATGAAACAAGCAAGAAGGAGATCTCCACATAACACATGAGGATGAAAACCAAAAGGTGTGTATTAGCTTTATAATGTGTAACTATGAAGTTGTGCTTTCTATTTGCAGAATGTCTTTGCTGTGGGCTGAATGGCACCAGCTGCATCAATTCTGACACACTGTGATTATGAAAGGCAGAATACTAAAATGATGTTCCTGTTGATGTTCTCCATTGAGAATAACTTGGGGAAAACTGCATTGGAAAATACACTCAAAATTAACTTCCAGAACACAGCAGCTGTCCACTGCTACCTGGCAACTGCTTGCTACACATCTTAATGAAACTTGTAACTATAGAGTTCTCACCTAAAAAAGAGCTAAGATTAAAAGGCATAAACCTGCAGAGGGATAGTGGATTCTCTAGCCCATCCTATTTGAAAGGAACATATCATGCACTGATCTGCCAATAAAAATAATCAATTAACTCGCTCCTGCCTGAAATAACTATAGTTTATTAACTCTTAGGGATTCTACAGGTCTCATATTCTATAGAATATAAGAGGCACCATTTGGCCAAAGAAAGACTGGGCAGAGACAGAAGTGGAAATCTTAGAAACACCCTGGCACTCAAAAACAGGTAAGACAAGTTTTTTATCCCACTGTTAGGATGGACCTACTCAATGCCAAACAGTTTCTTCTGTTACATGATGTGACATTTGAAGACTGGAAATGTCACATGTTTATGCATTATCCAGGACAAAACTGAATGAGAAAGAAATTATGCCAAAGTTAGTAAAAGTCACTAAATACTCACCACTGTAACTTCTGCAGCCATAACTGTTCAAGCCACAACAGTAGGACCATAAATGTACAAACAATACAAGATGAGCACACAGACCAGATTGGCAAGTGTGATACTTACACAGCCACACAAAGTCCAAATGTAATTGAAAAGTGCAGCTGAAGAGTATTTGCAATGTCTGGTAAAACTCTAAGCTAATGACTATGTTGAATGTGTTGTTCTAAAGTAAAGGAGAGGGCTGCACTCTTATTATCTTGCCAATTCAATACATGTAGTGGGTGTATTCATTAAATATAGATTTTCAACTTCTGTAATAGACCTCTTTCAGTTCCACATGTGTCCAGAGTTTAGAAGGCACTCATTAATTTATAGTTCATAGTTTTGATTGAAGCACTCTGCTTTATTAAAATAATGAGACCATTTTTCATATTTTTTAATTGGAAAAAAATCCAACTGTAGTTTGTAATTGCTTCAAGTTACAGAAAAACAAAATGCTGTGTGTTGATTTGAATCTCATCAAACGTTTGTCTGACTCATACAGACTTGTATGAATCTGGATATTGCTGTGGGAGGAGGTTTGGAAATGTGTTTCAAGGTTTTAATTAGTGTCTTATTTATTCCCTAACAAGCCAAGAGAAATAAAATGCATGTTTATTACCTACAAAAGAATGTATTCAAGAGTTAAGAAAGGGCTCCTTTTTCCAGAGGGAAACAAGAGGCATTCTTACAGATAGGAGCCTGATTTTCCCAGACATTTGTAGGTTTCAAAAAATACAATGTCAAGAAGAAATTCTGATCCTTTATCAGCAGTCATGAAACCATCTGGTTTGGAAGCTCTGGGAATCTCAGCTGAAGAAGTTTTACATTAATAATAAGACATCTTTTTTTTGGTTAACAGTTAAATTCAGACTTGAATAAAGGAGTGGGGGCCACATGAACAAAGCATTCTGAAGAGATAACAAGAGGTAGCATCATATTGCTTCTACCTTAAACTGTGCAGTCTAATCTCAAAAATAACAACTCATGGTTTCTCCAGCTTCTCTCAGCTATGTAGTCCCACATTTGTGTCAGCTGAGACTTTCTGAGGGGAGGAATGCTATACTACAATGTTTAGATTTTCTTAAGGGACATAACATCCCAGTGGGAAGATACTCTTAAATTTTATTCTCTCTGTTTTGTAGTGCTGCTTCTTTTACAACTTCTCTTTGTTACAGAATCCGTGTATTTCTCGCCAGGCTTGCCTGTTGGGAGATAATTCCAATGAAGTTTCTGAGGAAAAACAAAGTTTTGCCATTTCCACCCAACCTAAATGCATTACATCTGCTGATGAAGTCAAATAGGTGATTACCATATTCCAATATTTCCTGCAATAATCGAATATTGAGCTACCTTATTTCTATCAGAAAGTGATGCATATGCCATGCTAAATCCTTGAGCAAGATAAGCAGGGCTGTAATTAGGATCTATGGATCTAAGTAAAGATTGAATATAACTTTGGTTCTATCCACAGATAGTTCAAAAGCAAAGAATATTACGACTTTGTCAGGACACTTGAATCACTTAAGAAGCCATTTTTCCATATTTCTGGTAGGACTTAATTAATTTATATGCATCTTTAGGAAGCCAGAAACCCTTTTTGAAATTTAAAATGCTAATAATAATGATAATTTCTGCTATATTTTCCTTTTGCTCAATAATAAAGCTGTTTAATACTTCTTCACTAAAATCATTAAAAGAAATTATTTTTCTGATAATACCAGATTTTAGATTTTATCTGGGCATTCAAACATAATTCTGACCAAAAAAAACAAGGTCAGTGGTGTTCAAATGTTGCATCTGAAAAAAAAGAAGTTTGGATCAGTAGTATGTCCCAAGCAAATTATCCTAACAGCAGATTTTACAAACAGGCATAGTCAAAAAGACTGGGGACTTTTTAAGTAAAAAAATGTTGGATATTACCAGGGAGTGGTAACTTCACACAGATGAAAAGCAAAGTAATTTTCTCAAGTGACATACAATGAGCTCCCTTCAAAGGCAGTGACAGTGCTGAGGAGGCCCTGTCCTGCAGGCAGCCAGCATACCCCAAACTTTCTATTTGCACCACTTTTCCAGGACCAGAGAGCAGACTACAACATTGATGTATTAAAGACAGATGTCTGACATCCATAAGACTTTCCAAAAACACCAAACAAAACTGTATTCTTAGCACATAGATGTTTATGACATGGCAGAGAAAGGGTCCCTTCCAGCAATTAGAAATGCTTAAATTAAATGTTCGGCCAAGAATTCTGCCTGTACATAAAATAGCAATTAAAAATATCAGCCTGAATCCTCTTTCCTAATCTAATTTCCCAGGCTGCTTTCTGTGTCCATCTTTCTTTACCACAGTGGTGCTCAGCCACTCAACCTGGCATCCTCTTCTTCCCTTCCCCCTGCTGCAGTGTTTCCTGGATCCCCTTCGTAATGCAGCATATTTTCTTCCAACTCCCTCCTCCTCCTTTTCTGCAACACTCTCCTCCACATTGTCCAAGTTTTTTTTTCCTTTATCGCCAGTGAGAATGGAAACACATTTCTCTGATATGGACTGCCCCAGAAGGCTCAGCCAGTTTGGCTGCAGGGAGCTTACACGTGCAGGCTGGACAACTGGCAAGTCAAGATAACATCATCTTCTCAAGTCCTACATCACAATTACAACTATTCATCTTTTAAAAATAAATGTAAAAATCTAACAAATTTCATGTTGCCATAAAAAGTTGCTCATGTCAATTAATAGAAAATAATGCCTTCCCTGAGAGAATGCCTTCCACGGCGGACACCAAACTGTTTTGATACATACGTACAAAGGACTATGAGATCAAGTAGAAACTGTTACCTATCTGCAGACAAACCAATCCAAATAATAACTTAAGAACATTTGTGAATAATTTACTTGTTGATACATGCAGTTTAAAAAAAGGATTTTAGTTAAAGATCCTGGTATTATATAATTGCAAATTAGAATTTTACTTTTTTTTTCTAAAAATGATAATTAACATAGGGTTTTAGGTAGTTGTCTCAGCTATTGAGACATTAAAACTATAAGATACCTATAGAAGATAATTTTTTCTTATAAATCTATTTAGATTGCATTCACAAAAAGTAATTTTCTTAGTCTAATTTTCTACAAAGCATACTTTTAAATATGCTTAATCTCAAAACCAAAACTAAATTGGATAAAAGGAACAAAGCAGAAGATAGACTGCAGTTATACTATGAGGTGACAAATTCTACTTGCACATTGGAGAGAAAAAGAGGGACAGCTTGCACACAGGACAGCCACACACATCATCTACTTTGGCTTTGTTCCCTTTGGATTGAAAAACTCCATCATTATCTTCCTACAACATACAGTATGAGAAACAGAAACATACAGTATTTCACATCACTTGCCCTCACACTACACCACCACACTTTTGATTGCTTTGTCCTGCGTTAGTAGGAAAGACCAGACTCACAGAGAAGATGGTTTCTATATCCTCACCCTTCCCAAAGAGAAGTGACACAGGACACTGCCCTGACACACAGCAGGGCTTTGTTCAGGGAATAGGCAGACCCATCCCTTCCCAAGAGCCCTCTACTTTTCTCAAACATGTAAATAAATTCAGTTTTTATAGCACTTTGTATCCAAGATTTCCAAACTGTTACCAAAAAAGTTTTCATTATTTTTATTCCTTAAACAGAAAGCACATGAAGAATGACATCAGACCAAAGAACAACTTAACAGCAGCAAGCATTGACTCCAATCTTCTCACCAGGCTAATTAAAATACCTACAGCCAGGGCAACTGGCATGTACCACTGGTATGAGACACCTGTTTCATTCAAGGCAGCATTCACCCCTTGCCCCACTAATAAAATCACTCCCCTCAAGCTGTGTTCTATATAACCCCAAAATTCAGGCAGTGCAGTTAGTTCAGATTTAAGCTTCCACAACCTGTACCCATTTTAAGCAAAATCCAGTGTCACCACAATCCAATGCAGGAGGAGGCTGGGTGAGCAGGTGTAGCTTTACAGGGACAGGGATGAAGCAGCAGTGACACAGCTATGAGGCAATTCTTCCCCTGCTCTCCTCAGGATCACACAGACTGACTTTTCTCTCTGAGCCAAATGTCTGAGTGGTAGATAATGAACTGCTCGCCCTCCTCATCCTGTTCTGCCTGCTCCCATCAGATCTTCAGAATTAATGTATTTTTACTAAGCACTCCCCTTGGATGGTGACACACCAAGAAAACCAGGCTGTGAGAGGCCAAGGAACCATCCTCATGCTTCAGTTTGCCCAGAGCTGCAGCACCAAGTGATCTTCACAAAACCAGCAAGCAGACGTGCTTGGCACAGCACATGCCAGATTGGGTGTAAATGTATTTGACCATTTAGTTAACTACAGTCCATGTGGTCAGAAATGGCACCTATTTCAGGCTGTCAGATCTCAAGCATTTTATTTATTCATTTGTCTCTGCAGTAAATTTATTCGAGATTTGCTGCTGAAATCTCTTTAGACATTCCTCAGTGAAATAATGCAAGCAGCTGTAAACAAGCATTTCTGGATTCAAGAAATGAATGTACAGCATACAGCAAAACTCAGTAATACTGAGCTCCAAATGGATGATCCTAGACCATAAGAGTACAGACACTTCTCACTGGCAGTCAGTCTCCTTCCCATTCTACAGGCTCACCAGAAAAGAGGCCACAGTTGAACTTTTGTCCTCTTTGTCTCACTCTCTCAACCTGTGGCTCTGAGACAGCTGAAAGGTTCAAAACACGCAAGCAAAAATTAACATTTGCTTATCCAAAGACAAGACTGTTTTTGCTACAGAGAGCAGAGGTGAAGAAAAGAGTCAGGAGGAGGAGTGGTTAAGCCTTGGAAAGCCAGCCATGCTGCTTCTAATGATGCTAAAGAGTTCTATTTTCCAATATTCACCATCACCACTCCATATTCCCCAATCTTTTTCTCAGATGCACTCTGTATAGCAAGCTGTCCCACAGGAAAGTAAGCAGGGATACGTCTGCTACTTTGTTGTTTAAAACAAAATAAATAATAAATTCAAATAATTTTGTATTAAATTTTTTATATTAAAAAGTTTGTCTTGCCATTATCCTTGAAAATAAAAATTTCATTTTAATTTAATTCTCATTTTTCATTTAATTTTCATTTTTCATTATATATCTTTTGATTACTACATAAAGCAAGAAATAATATGGTGAAGACAAAATTGAACATACTTTGTTTTAATCTCAAGCTAATTTACTTTGCTCCATAAATACATAAATATGAAGGAGAAACATCACCAAAGACACCTTTAGGAATAGTAAAAATTACTTATCTTTATCCTTCAGGCTTCTTTTCCTGTTTCATAATAAAATTTTAAATTTCTTTAATAAAGATAATTGAAGAAACAGATTATTAACATGACAAAAAGTATCTGTTATTCTGGAATCCTTTTGGAGTAATAAAATCCGTCAGAGTGCCATAAAATGCAACAATCATGCCAGGTAAATTATCTTCTCTAATCACCATCTAAGGACTAAACAATATATTAAGTAATAGAGTAAGTTTGCTCTCCCTCCTCTCAGCAAGTATTAAAAAACAACATAACAAGGAAACTCTCTTCTGAATAACCTTAAAGAAAGTTCTGAGTCTCTAACCCATGTTTTTGGTGAGGGGGGAATGTTTCTATGTGCTACAGCTTGCACAAGCAGGAACACATTAATTTGCAGAATTTTCAAACAAGGAAGTGTACCAGAGCAGCTTGCTTAACTAGAGAATTCATGACAGAGCTCGATACTAAGAAAAACCATAAAGAGGAGATTTAAGTGAGGACATACTACAAAAGAGAAATTTAGAAACATCACATGGTCAAGTCTGGATGGTTTCAGGAAAGACAAAATTCTACTAAACAGACACATTTAAGGGATGCTACAGGCAATAAGAAAAGCTTTTAAAACCACACCGATAACAAAAGGCTGAAAGGAGGAAAGTGAGCCTGCTCCTGGATGGAGTGTGGGATTTAGTGACAGCACACCCAGCAAACGCTGAGGTATCCAGTGCTGCCTTGGCCTCAGTCAGCCTCCCAGTCCCTGCTGTCAGTGAAAGACCTCAATAAAAAGAATTTCCATCAGGAGATGAAGATTGAATCAGGGATTATTTGAGACAACTCAAACCACAAGGATATACAGAACATGAAGGGTTACCTTCAAGAGTGTTGAAAAGAACGGGCCAATGTCCTTCTAACATCACTCTGTATTGTCTTTTAAAAGTCATGGAATTTGGGGGAAATCCCTGGTGACAAGGGAAATTAAATGTTGCCAAGAAAGGCCAAAAGAATAATACAGGGAAATACAGTCAAGTCATATTTACTTTGGTCCTTGGAAAAATCATGGAGTAAGTCATCTCAGAGCATATTTCAGGGCACATGAAGGAGAAAGGGTACCTGGGAACAGAAAATTAATGGATTTCTGTAGGAGAAATCATGTCTAACCATCCTTATAGCCTTCTTTGATACAATGTCTGGATTTATGGATGAGAGGAGAGCAGTAGATGTCATTTACCTCAGTTTTAGAAAGATCTTTGCCACTGTCTGTGACAATACTTTAGTGTCTGAATGGAGGGAAAACAGGTAAGTAAAAAACTTCAAAGGACCAGACAGTAATTCCTAATGGGTGGTGCTCTGCCTGGAGACTGGTAAAAATCCTACAGCTAGTAGGGAAAGTAAACACTTCCTGTAACTGATAAAAACATGAAATGATCACTTAAGATGACATGGGTTATGTTCTTTAAACCTAGAAAATTTTAATGCACTCACTACAACACTAATATTGAAATATGTCCCCGTATCACAAAGTACCAGTATTGAAAGTAAGCTGACATCACATTTAAGTAAACATTAATTTACATCATTAATTTTTAATCCTCATTCAAAACTGGATTAAATTTGATATTTTAACAGTGATACTTCACAGTACTTTTATTCAAAATGGCTTAAGAATACTTAATTCCTGCTTATTGATAAATTCAGATTACATATCATATTATTTAAGTAACAGCAACACTAAGTATTTTACAAGATAAGATGTTATATTCCACACAGAAATTTTAGCCATTTTTAAATGAGAAATGTGAATTTCACATTCTGATTCACACAATGTTAAAAGCTTTTCACAAAAAGCAAATACATGGATTCTCAGGTTGGTTTTAAGTATCTGAATTGGCCTACTTATTTTGGGGTGTGAAAAGCAGAGGTTTTGGGTATGATTAGCAGCTATAGCACACGGCATGTACTCTATTATTACTGACATAGTAATAAATAACTCGCAAGTTTCTGCAACGTTCCAAAAGTAAATTAAAAAATAATGCCCTTAAAAAGATAACAGTCACTAACAATGACACTGCAGAGGGATGGCAATGCATTTCCAAAATAGTGCTTTGCAACAGCTGGTGTCACAGGCACGGGCTGCTCAAAGCCTGCTGTGGTGATTGATGATGTAGAAACAAGAAGCTGCCAAGAGCCTTGGCTTCCTGGGGAGGATCACGTGCAGTAGCTGGTTGAGGTTCAGCTCCCTGTGTTGACAGGCTTAGGCAGATTAAGTACTGAATTATGGCCTGCAGTCCAAATCCATCAAAAAAATGCAGTCGTCTGCAGATGGTTTTAGTCCTAATTTGTTGCTATTTCACCTCACAAAATGAAGTTCAGTGAGAGCAGCCTGCTTCATCACATGGGTGAACTCGCCTGCAGCTCGGGACGGGGAAGGAAATCCAGGCACAGCCCGTGTCTGGAGCACTGTCCTCTGCCAGCATCTCACCAGCTGTGCTGGCTGCAGGCTGCAGCTCCCTGCACGGGTCAGGCTCTGCCACGAGTCTGGGAACACTCACTGCAAGCTAGGCTTGCCCAAGGGAAGGGGCACCCTCCTGGGCACTCAGTTTTTTGTGACCCAAGGAAATCAGTACCCAACACAAATATGTGATTGCATATCAGAAGGATAATAAAACATGCTATCCTTTATCTGTAATTTTCAAAGAGCTCACCATCATCTTTTCACCTTGGAGCGAAATGGAGTGGGTGGGAGAGGGGAAATAATGACCCAGTGCTTACAGCAGTTACACAGGAACAGGGGAACTCAGGTTGGACATGCTCTTCAAAGGACTGAAGTTTAAGTTCCGAATACTGGGTTCTCACCTACAAAATTACCTTTCAATTATTTTTTTTTTTCTCAATAAGGAACTGGGCTTGTGTTGTGTGAGCAGAAACCTTTCTGGCTATCCTCAAATGCTCTACATTCTCTTTTAGGGGTGTTTTTTTTCCCCATACTAACTCTACCTTTGGTAATGCTTTTAAGTGGACAGTGAAATGATTATGTGTAAATATACTTTATAAAGCAGTATAAACTCCTGCAGAATAAAAGGCAATATTAAATATCAAGCGTAAGATATTACTTTATTATAGTGCCATTTTTAACTGGTAGACATTACAGCCACCATAAATAAAGTCATCATTAATAAAGCCAACAAAAAAAAATCTTCACAGTATGTAATACTACCTCCATGCTTTGATACAAATACTCACCTTAATTAAAATTCATTGGAATATTCTTGTGGAAATTATTATGCAAATTTGCTGTCTCTGGTCCTCATATTACTAAAAAAAGATTTGCAAATAGTTGTAAACTAGCTAAAAAAAAATTACTTGTAGACTAGCAAAGAAAAATGTAAGTTCCAGTATGTTTGAAATTCATCAAACCTCTAACTTTTTACTATGCAAAAAATTCCTGCAATGATTTCATTGTTAGCTCTGGATCACACTGCTATTTATAATGTAATATTCAAATCTAGAGTAATTTTGTAAAACAAAATTAACCTTGGGGGCAAGTATATGAAAGATCTTACATTACTTTGGTGTTCCCAAAACAATGATCCGAATGTTGGAGCACTGTTTTACTCTCAACCTAAATGGAGGGAGCACTTTATTCCTTGCCAAGTGCTTTGTAAATATTGATTTAAGGATGTGATTATAACCATGAAGTTAGAAAATTGATCTACCCATTGTCAGTGTAAGAATCAATTTAGAAAACAAGTGAAACACAAAATTGCTGCAAGTTTTTTCAATTAGAAGAGATAATACTGCTGTTTATAAATCAGATGAGCAAGAATTTAATTAGCTTCCCTCTGAAAAAAAAGTCATGAAAGAAACAAGAAAAGGGAACAATGAAAATACTCACAAGGAGAACAGTATCATCAAATGGTATCAGAATAGGCTAGAAGGATTTCCAACATAAATAAAAGGACAAAAACTATAGTGGTTCTAGATTGAAGGAAAAGGGGGCTTATGATAAGGTAGATCAGTATTGACTTGGCTTCTGGGCATAAACAAAAACTGATGGTTGGATCTTCTTGAATGTAAATATCAAGCCAAAGAAAGAAATCCTATTTTATAGGTTAGGCACAGTTGAACACCATGGAGAAGTTGGAGAACTGTTAACATGGCCAGACAATACAGCAAAATTTTGCTCTCAGTGCCATGAAGAAATATCCATCCATACCTTGGTGGTAATGCTCTCGATTTGTTTTAATGTAAGTTTAGTGTTTTACCCCATAGATGGAAAGACTCAGGATGTATGGTAATTATACTTAATTAGCAAAACAATATTTAATGATTTAATTTTATAAAATGTGGTTATGTAATTTGCATGCATTATATAGTATTGATTACAGTTCATTATACAAACAATGCTTCAGATACTGAATGAAAAACTGAAAGGTATAGAAGGAAATTCTGTATTTAACAGCACCAAATATTGACAGATTCAACATTTGGTCTATGAGATCCTTTCCCAAAGACCTTGAAGGATCTATTCTAAATGAAATGAAGAACAGTTTTTGTGCTAAGGAACTTTCTGATTTTATCCCTACCTTTTGTTATCACAAGTTATTTCATACACTGTCAAGAAAAAGGATTGTTTTTGGATGAGACAAATCATTCAATAATTACTGTGTAAAAAAGATCTTTCAATGAGGAGAAAAAGAAAATGACATGGTTTTATCCATCCCTGCTCCTCATGGCATGTATATCCATACCAGCAGCTCATACAGCCATTTCTAAGCTTTCTTCCTCTTCAGAGTGAGTTGTAGTACTTCAGTAAGCCAGGGGAAGGAAAAACACATAAAAAAACCAAATAAAGCAATGCCAAAACTATAACACCACAAGGATTTAATTAATTTAAACAGGCTATAAATTTCTCCTTATTTTTGCTCTAACATTTTAAAGATGCCTTTATTATGACAAGCAATCTTTGAAGTCCTAACTCTGCAGTCTGGTGCAGTCATTATAATCAATCCACAGAGGACTTAATTCTCATACAGTTCCATCAGTATCTCAAGACTAAGAGTTTGGTGCTTATTACACATGGTGAGAGTAGATGAAATGAAAAAAATATTAAAAGATTGCTAATTTTCACTGAATGCAGTTCAGAAAGCACAACAAGCTGCTACCACTCAGCAACCTCTCTCCAATCCTTTAAAAACAATGCAGAAGTTTGAAAGCTTCTGTGAGGACCAGCTTATCAAGCCACAAATCATGAGTAACACTCAGGCATCATTAATATTCTAGCTTTTATGCTTATTTGAAGCAGTAGCAAAGAAAATGCCTGGAGTGACTAATTCCAGCTATGAAGTAATTTTTAAAGAGACAATTGAAAGCAAAGCAATGTTTCACCCTTATTGAAAAGAAAAAGATTCACTAGGATGCAGGTATACAAACCACCACAAAATTTATACTTTGAGTATTTGATTTAATTCTGTTTTCAACATACAGTGAAAAACCTCTCAAAAGTTTTCAATGAATACTTCTGCTACCTCGCAATTTTCAAACGCTTCCTTGCAACCTGCCTATCATTTGCGGTATCTTGAAAGAACTCTGTACATTTGGCTTTCTGCACAGCAATCCATCTATGCTTGAGGAAAAATGTATTTCCTCATCAATAAATTAGGAAAGTATTTTGAAACCAAGTTGCAACCCAACTTTGCGGCAGTATCCTGCTGGGCCTCATTTTAAGAGACTTACAATCAATTTTTAATTTTTTCCCCTCCCACACAGTATACATTAAATATGGTATTTAGCTATCCAAATTTTAAATGCTCTCTCATGCTAACCTAGAAATGCAGATGGGTAAGATCAGTTTTCACTTATTTTTACATGAGTTTGTACCTTTTGTGTGATGCTGACTTCCCCTGCCTTCCCTGAGAAAGCAGAGGCTGCTCTTCAACAAGTACAGAAACGTAATTAGACTTCCTGTCACTTTTAAATTTGCATAAAATCCTATCTAAATGCCCCCTGTCAGACGAGTGACGGGGGCATTTAAATAGTGACACACACTTCTGAGTGCCACAAACACAGCACTCAGAAGTATGTGTCAGTTCTCCAGTGAATTCCCACATGGACAGAGTCTACAGCAGGGAATTCAATGGGCCACAGTTTGACACTAGAGCCAGTATCTTGCCAGTCTACTTATAGGCATTGAAAAAAATTGGCACCAGAAAATCAAAATAAAATGTCTGCAATGTGTAAATGTAAAATGTACCTGGAGATGTTTAGCTGAATTTTTTCCTTCTCACTCAGTAGTCAAATCCTTCCATGCGCTGCATTTGTGGCTAAAACATGAAAACCTGCACATCATTGCTTTAAACACTTCCCATCTCAGTTAGCTGAACTAGTTAGACCATTTTCTTCTACCAGTTTATTGTGAGGACAGCATATCCAAACAGAAATGAAATCCAAGAGGCCACAGCTGAGACAGGATTCTCTTTTTGTCTTGTTTCCTAGTTTGAGTTTACAAAGCCATACTCCAAGGGAGAAATTACTTCTGTGTCTAAGTTGCAAAGAATGGTAACAATCTGACTGGTAACAATATCTCTTGGCATTTTGCTCCTGAGGAAAAATATTTTACACACGTTCCTGAAGGGAATTTGACAATAATTTTCAGCTTCCTTTTCTCATAGAATTACCTAGCTCCCCAGTCATATTCACTCCCTTGCTCAGTAGAATGTTTGATAGATCTTAATTACAGCATGTATCTGAAAATTACTTGGAATTGTATCTCAATGACTTTCAAAAGTATTTTAAGTAAGATCATAGGTCTCCCCATTAAGTACTCAGACTTCCCTGTCAATTAGTCAGAGGAATATCATTGAGCAAATAGTGCTTAGCTGGTTTTGCTCAGTGTTTTTGAATCCGTTTTTCCCCAAAGCTGCACCACTCCCTAACTAAAATGTTTACAGAGCTGGCTCCTCTGAAAAGGACAGTGTTCTGCATCTCCCAGCTTACTAATTAGCCTGCTTATCTTTATTGGCAACATAAATATCCTCTCTGCAAAGAGAAAAATCAATATAGGGATTAACTGTCTATCCCACTCTTCTTTATGAGCCACAGTCACAGGGAAGGCCACTTGACCAAATACTCACATCACTCTGAGCTGATTGATGCCACTGAAGATACAGATAGAACTTTATAAGAAAGAGGAAACAATTTGTGCTAAACACTAAAATAAGGCAGTTGTATGAAAGTTTGCCTATATATAATGCCTTTCCTTAACCCATGCTTGTAAGAAATAAAGATCAATTCAGCAACACAACCATGGGACAGAGTAAAGATTACAAGATACAACAGCCTGAGGCAAAGCTCTAATGCCTAAAATTCCCAAGATTTTATTAAGTAAATTCTTCAGACTTCACTTTCTGCTATGCAGAGAAATATAAAGAAATAAATATAAACTTCAGAAATGTATGTTTTCTTTAATGAGATGGCTCTCATAAGTAGGCTTATTTATTCAGTGCTGCAAACCAGAGAAGTCATCCCCTGTGTAATGGACCCATTTGTTCTTTTGCTGCAAAGTGGCTTCCACAAAAAGACAGGCACATTCTGTGAAAATCTGTTTTGAGTCCAGGAATCACAAAATATGTCATGTTGGAAAGGATCCATATGGATCATCGAGTCCCAAGTCCCTGCTCTTCACAGAAGTCATCTAATCTAGTTTTCAAATGTTAGGGAGACTTCATTTCCCTAGGCCATCAGACACTGTCTGCACAACACTTTCAGAAGTTTGTTTTCTCTTTGCTGACTCACCCCTGCCCTGAAAGTAGTTCAGTTTCATTTTTATGTTACTAATTCACTGTTGATTAGTCCTGGGCTGTGTAGGCTGGGATTAAGCTACAAAAGCAAGAGATCAGGAAGAATAAATGATTTTTAAAGAATTTCTGAAGAGCAAACTAGAACCTACCACTGAAAGGAGAATGGAATATCAATACACTGAGAATTAGTAACAATGCAAAGCCAAACCTAACCTGCAGGAGGACTTTGGTCATGATAAAAGCAATCACTTCAGCAGGCTGCTCCACTAAGAGATCGCTAAAAGACCACTATGTAAATTGTACTATAACAATGACAGCTTTATCTTTATAAAACAGTTTTTTTATTATTTTATTGGTTTTATCTCTTTTTGTTGATATGGTCATTTTACATTTAATTCATGCTAGTTCAATTTGCTTAAAACCTCTCCATCAGAAAACTGAAGATTTTTCATCTTTAACTTCCATACCAAAAACAGTTCAGCACAACTTATTTCTGAGCTATGCGCTTTAGCTCTGCTAAACACCACAAAAAAGATTTTGTCCCAGAAAAGCTTTAATCTTTGCTACAATGTGTAAGATGCTTTCTTTAAATGATGACGACATTTACAAAGGGATTGTAACACATGCTCAGGAAATCTACAGATGACACCAAGCTGAGTGGTACAGCTGACACTCCTGGAGGATGGGATGCCACCCAGAGGGACCTGGACAAGCTCAGCAAGTGAGCCCATGGGAATCTCATAAAGTTTAACAAAACCAGGTGCAAGGTGCTGCACCTGGGTTGGGGCAGCCTCTGGTACCAGCACAGGCTGGGGATGGACAGATCAGAGCAGCCCTGCCCAGAAGGGCTTGGGGGTGCTGGGGGGTGAGAGGCTGGACATGGCCCAGCCATGGGCACTCACAGCCCAGAGAGCCAAACCTGTCCTGGGCTGCAGGGCCAGGGAGGGGATTCTGCCCCTCTGCTCTGCTCTGCTCTGGAGAGACCCCACCTGCAGGGCTGTGTCCAGCTGTGGAACCCCCAACATAAAAAGGACATGGATGGATTTGAACAAGTCCAAGGGAAGGCCACAAAGATGATCAGAAGGATGGAACAGCTCTCTTACGAAGAAAGGCTGAGACACTGGTGAGAGAGTTGAGGCTGTTCAGCCTGGAAAATAGAAGGCTTAGAGGAGACCTTCTAGCACCTTCCAATACCTAAAATAGGCTTACTAAAGAGCTGGAGAGGGACTTTTCACAATGGCATGCAGTGATAGAACAAGGAGTAATGGTTTTAAATGGAATGAGGATGGGTTTATATTAGACACTAAGAATAAATTCCTTAATGTGAGAATGGTTAGAAACTGTCACAGGTTGCCCGGAGAAGCTGTGGATGCCACATCCCTGGAAGCTTCAAGGCCAGGCTGAATGGAGCTTTAAGGAACCTTAAAGCCCATGGCAGAGGGGTTGTAACTAGATGGTCTTTAAGGTGCCTTCCAACCCAAACCATTCTATGATTCAAGTGTGTGTACTCAGATGGAAGCCATCAAGAGCTCTGGATCATGTAATCCTGCAGCAGTTTAAATTGCTTCCTGAGAGAAACATAGTTCACTTTTTGATCTCAACAGACATCACTTGCATTAGTGGCAGGCTTGTCACTTTCAATTCAATGTACTGAGTGTCAAGCAGGTATAAAGCTGCGCCAGGACGAGTAGCTGAAAAGAGCGCATCGGCTGATTCAGTTGCTGCAGTACTGACGCTCTTCTGAAAGCCCTGAATTAGCTACACTAAAAGAAATGGAGATGGAAAGAGGTAAAACAAAAAGAAAAGTAATGATTCTCAAGGAAGGAAAATACCAGAGTGATAATAAATGTAATAAGGTAAGATACTGAGAAGATAAATATTTGGACATCTATAATATAGCTGTGTAAAGAGTTCATTGTGATAAATGCCAAATAAAAATACTTTCAATTTTATTTCACAGTTTCACAAATTTTCTATTTCCTTCCAGAAAATTTCTCATGCCCTCAGTGAACAGAAATCTCACTTTTGACTTCAGACAATTTTGTTGTAAACAGGTATCAACAGAGGAACATAGAAATACTGTGAGGAGGACATAATTTTATTTTTACTTCTATCATATAATAAAATTGATGCAGAAATGTGCTATTTTGCACAGGTTCTTTTATACCTAGAAGTATCTGCCATGCAGAATTTATAGTCAAACAAAAAGCTACAAATAAGAGGTAGTAGTTGCACATCAGGACAAAAATGGCTGCCTACTTCAACACAAACTGTTTTTATAGTACAAGTCTAACAAAATATAGTGTCAGAAATAAAAAGGTAGCCTACTCTACATTACTGTTCAACTGCCTGTAAAAATGTACACTAAAAATGAAGCCTTCCAGAAATGATATTGAAAAGGAACCAAAATTATTTAACTTCTCCATTCGAGCAAAAAAAATCCAATTTAAAGAAAAGCTTTTCCTGTATCAGTTTAAAATGTTATACAATAGAAACTTCTAAAATCTAGTGGTTGCTGGAAACCCATACTTTTAGAAAATATCTACTTCAATTAAGTATAGAGGAGCAGCCTGCAATGCCTGACAAGCTGCAATCAACATCGTAGCACTGCTTAGTTGTGGCTTAACCATGCAATGTGTGATGTATCAGCTGCAGAACGCTCACAGTCAAACACTCCAGAGAAGCACAATTCTTACATCCTGACTGTTGACACAGTAATTCCCTGTAAAACTAGTGGAATAAAACTAGGAAGTTCTGGTCATCTCTGAAGCCTTTACTGTGTAAAAGACAGAAAAAAACTTAAAGCTCAATAAGCTTGTTTAATTTTCTTTCAAATTTCAATTCAAAATTTAATTATCAGCTTGAGAATTACTTTAGGGATGAGACTGATGCTGCTTTTTCAGTTCCCTCATAGATCACAGTGAATTTCAACTCAAGTAACTACCTAGTCTGTACCTTAAAAGAAGTCTGCCTAAGCACAACTGCCAATAACCCTAACGCTGTCACACACATCCAACAGAGAAATCTTTCTGCATATTAAGAGACACAGGCTGTTTGTTTTCTCAACAGGTTCATATTTAAAAGTTCTAAAAGCTTTGTGGCTGTTTTTTTCTTTCAAATGCTTTCACCCATTTCAAATAAACAAATAAAAATAATGCAAACAGACTTAGAGGCCATGGCCCTTCATAATCATGTATATACACTATACTCTATGGATGTTCTGAAATTATCCAAATACTTTATGGTACTGGATATTAAATAGCCTAAACTTTACCTAGTTTCATGTTACCACATTATTGTGCAGATTGGACTGGATTTATGGTTGACCTTACTCAGTTTTTCTAAGAAAAAAAACCAAAAGTGTGGGACAAAATCAAAAGCATTGTAGTATGACCTTAGAATACAGCACTTTGCACTGATAATTATTTTAATGGATCATTAAAATAAAAAAGTTCCGATACTAGGAACTTTCAAAGAAATGGGATGGAAGTTGCTTCACAGTCAGCCCAGAAGTAAACTCAACTGCAGAAACACTGAAATTAGTGCAATACAATTTTATCCAACCGATTTGCTGTGTGTGGCCAAATTCTCCAACACAGTTCCCCAAAAATAGTCAGTATTAAACCTCCTCAGTATTGTACCTGTGTATTATGGCACCTAAACCATCTGACTGCTTTCCTCACAGCCTGACCACCCACAGTTGTGTAAGACAACCTAATGAGAAATACTACATTGGCATACAGCACAAAAGTATCAGGCTGTGTAAATCTGAACATCATTATGTTTTCATACAAAGCTAAATACCCCTACATACAAAGCTCAAAGCTAAATATCAAATATCCCTCAAGCACCTCATCAAGCCCTCAATTGCTTCCTATGGATAAACTGAAATTTAAAATGACTTACATGTATCAGCACAAGGATAATTCACGACAAGTGTCTGAATGACAGCATTTAAGTGTCAGACACAGAGCAGAGTGACTTGAAGAATGAAAATTAATCCTCCAAGATCTGCAATATCCAAGGATAGCAAGAGAAAAGCACTAGGAAAAAAAACCTGTCTCACACACATCTACAATTTCTCAAATGTATGATTAATATTTGAAATTTTTATATTTGGACTACTTATAGAGATCAAATTCTAAGGTATATTTTTTTGATTCTACAGAGATGAATCTTTGGCTGAGTAGTCAAATGAAGGAACTGGAACATTTCATTCAGCATTAATGAAGTCAAAACTTGAAATGCTGAAGTAGAGACAGTGAACATTCAAACAACAGAGTTAATTAACATGCAGATCAGACAGGTGATGAGAACATTATGAAAAATGATTAGTCTGCACTGAGAGAAAAGAAAATGTAGAAATATAGTTAGATTTTTTTGGAGGATGATGCTTCAAAAATTCAATGACTAAAATCCAGACAGAATTGGGCAGGAAATGAAAAATAAAGCTTGATAAGCCTATTTATTTTGGCTCATAAGAATTTGCTTAAAATGAAAGAATATTGCTTCTTACTCCAACAGACTTCTGTGATTTTTATTTGGGTTAAGGTATTAATCCCATTCCATGAAAGGTATTTCAATAAGTGTGCAATACTTTTATAGGAAGACAAACTCCCTTCCTATGTTAGCTGTAACAGGGACAGATGAAGAGGCTCCAGACTGCAGAAGTTCAAAATAAAGCAAGGAATGCATTCTGCATCCTTATTGTACAGATGAATGTTTAATCTGGTCTTGGAATCATAATATGGACAAATTCATGCCATTCATACCTTCAAGGTCTATTTGTGAGAGCAAGATCTCTTGTGTTAAATCTTTAATTTAAGTGCTTTTCACAAATCTTTGACAACCAGAAGAGTATGTAGGCAATGTATATATTTGTATATATAGAATATAATTTGCTCCTTTGATAACAGGAAGGATCAAGACTGCACAGATAATCTTGATTATGTAATGTCAAAGCTTCATAGCAAAACTATGGAATACAAAATAACACAACTTGAGACCAGACTTGAATACATAACTGCATGCTGCATATTGAACGTGCTTGACTGTTTTAAAATAATACGAAATTTTCCAGGTTGAAATCCCTGCAATTTATCAGCATTCACACTATCATATTGACAAAAACCTATTTAATCAACAGGAAAAAAAGGCTGGAAAAAGCACTAAGAAAAATCATGATTCCTAGGTTTTATTTAAGAGCATTTCGGTAAATGCTCATTTTCTAGCTGTAGGATTTGATTAAAATGTAAAACACTGAAGTTTAGCATATTTATCATTTTCCTTCCCCATTGTCTCAATAAAAAAAAAAAAAATTAAAATCCCATGCCCTATTTCCAGCTTAAGCAAGCATCTGTATCTGACAGCTCCTATCAACCCTAGCTTTGAATAACTTCCTTATCAACCTTAGATAGTTTAGTCCTCCACAGGTATTTGCAGTAAGTTCTGCCTTCCATGGGTACCTTGAAAAGCCAGTGCTAAGGGCAATCACAGATTTCCTTCTCATCTACTATAAGAATGAAGTTTCCATCACATTTTCCAATGTAAATGGAAGCCTCTCGAATAACTCAATGGAAATCAATGCAGTGATAATTAATATGCAAATGATACACACCTGTTTCCTCAGGATGCCACAGTTCTGGGGTTTTCTCTCAACAGGAATGTGATGGATACAAAGCATACTAAATCTATTTCTGTTTATCATTAAGTTTTTCTACAAAAGCAACCTGAGAAATGTCCCTGCTTTTAGAAGTATAAAGTTAGTAAGGACTGGAGTAGATACATATCACCTGTTTCTCTCTCATTCCTTTATTGGCTCATTTCATCTACCAAGACACAGAACTTTACAGAATCAGTTTTTTAGCTCCTCAAGAGTAGGGTAAGGTAGGAAAATAATTTAGTTTTGATTATATTTCATTTCTTTTTGTGCAGGCAGAAGATCTGTCCATGATTACTTCAATGTCCAGCTTTCTCAGCTAAAGTAGATATGCTTAAAAATTATGATTGATTAAGAGTGGGAAGATTTTCAGTTTCATTTATTGGTTTAAGAAACCTGAATTTAAAAAATGCAGCAATAATATCATAGATCTTACATACATAACATGTTTCTTGCAGCATTGTAATTCCCAACTTGAGTGAAATGAAAGATCTCACAAATAATAAAAAATGTCTCTTCTAACTTGTGTATGGCATAAGTGATGCTAATGAAGACTTTCATGACATTAAAAAAAAACCCACAATATGAAATACTACAAAACCATTTAGAGAACAAGGGTTTGAAAAGAACAATTTCACAGAATTGCTGAAAACTTCTCCCCAGAAAACTTCTATTGATAATCCATTTTGCTTCTAAAACTCACAATACAGCTCTGCTTCAGTGCACTATGGGACATCTCACTTCTGTGATTTCTTCTCTCCGTGTTCTTACAAATGGAGCAATCAGATGTAAATCATCACCATACTTAGATTTTTGTGGGTTTTTTTTTCCTCCTAACTACTAAATAATGTACCGTAAATTGATTTGGTGTAAAGAAAGTTATTGCTGCTATTTTCTGAGAGCAGGTTAATTTGTGAACTCAATAGTATTTTACAAATCCTTTATCTATTGTAAAAGTGTTTATCTAACTGATGTTTGCAAGCTGCCCTACAATCATGATGCATGTGAAACACCAGCATCAATTTTCTGCGATGGAATTGCCTTTGGAAAATTGTAATTGTAATGCAATTTCATTACAGTATTGCAAAAGTAGAGAGAACTCAGTAATCTGTGACTGAGGCACTTCAAAACTCACCATTTTAACAAGATCAGCTATCCTCTTGTTGTTTGTCACGACCATCTAGCAAAATCCAGTAATTGTTAAAAGAATTAAAATGCAGACACTTTACCAGAAAAGTGAAAATAAAAGAATTGACTCTTCATGCAATGAAAAGTAGACCACATTAAGATCCAGTTACACCACTAGAAAATGAAAAGTTTTCATATGCCTGAGAGTACATTCCTGTACCAAGTTTAAGTGGGCTGAATTTGGAAGACGGATTCACTCACAAGAAGCACCTCTACACACCGTTTGCTTCATCATCAGATATTTCATGGAACACACTTATGTAAACAAAACAACCTTGAGAATGTTTTAGATGTATTTTTTTTTAATGAAGCGTTTGTGTATTTTTCCATCTGCAGTCATGTATCTCACTTTGGTAATTATTATCTTGTTTCTCCAACTTTCTGCTGCAACCACTGCTTTGCCTGTGTGAGAGGTCACATTCCTCAAAGCAGAGTTGAGCTCCTTTATGATTTGAAACTGCATTTGTCCCATCCAAAGGATGCTGTTGGCAAAGATGCTCCTAATTTTAGCGTAACAGGGAAGTGTCTACTGTTGAACTGAATGAGTCTGATCTTGTGATTTAAGCTAGATAGGGTAGATCTGCGTGACTCAGAAAAAATTCAGCTAAAATGTTACGGAGTTCTAACATATACCGAAACAGCAAATTTTAAAACTTTTTATGTATGCAATTTTGAGTCTTTTCTGAGAGATAACAAGCAACTCATCAGGAAGCTGTAACTTTTTCTGGTAGCAAAATATTCCTAGTTCACTCTAGCAACAGCATCTCTACTGCCTACATAAATAGGAACTAATGGATTCAGCTCCAAAACTCATTTTTGCTTATGGAGGCCTCAAGGCAAGAGGAACCAGCAGCTAAAGGAGAAAAATGCTATGGCAAGGGGAAAGCATTATCCTCTTTAAGAGGCTGGGAGAAAGAGCAGCCTAGAGCAGACCAGTGCCATGAAGCTCCAGACCTAATGGCACATGAATGTACAAACAGCGTGTACCCACTCTTCACTAGCAGGAACTACTCAGAAACTACAAGCACTTGTAAAACATGATAGACATGAGTCCAACACCTGCAACCACTCTGTGAGAGCTAAATCCTTTTATTACCTCTGATGTTCAATGCATGTATTGATCTTGAAAACATTTTCAAATTATTGCAAAGCTGAAGGATCAAATCTATCTTGTTAGCTACGGGTGGATGCTTCAAATTTGCTCAATAACCTCACACTAGTCATGTTCCTCGCTGACAGGTATCAGGAACTAAACTATGAAAACAATATTCAAACATCTAGTGGATGTCAAAAATGTCAATCACCAAGCAATCACCACTTTTCACATCTTCAGTTACATTTGTTGTGTGGCTTAGCACTCCAGAAAATGAGATAATTGTCTAGATCTAGCCATATTAATTGCAGGCTTTCATTCCTTAAAATGTTATCACCTTACAAATCTGGGCAATAAATAAGGAGAATTTATAATTTAGTCACATTCTACCATATATACCTTACAATTTAGCTGGCCATAAATATAAAAACCTTTTGTGTTTATACGAGGAGTTTTAAGGAACTGGCTATTTTGTGTCCTACACCTCCTTTCACTAATAAAGATGCCTTAAGGGCTTTTATGTTGCTCTATTTATCCAATGTTCCACTGAGCTGTGACTCATAATCTTATACAGGAAATACTGGGATGTAAAAATGTACTCCTTTTTCAAGTAAATCTCATATTTACCCTTCTGAACCCATCCTCCTCTTTATTTCATATGTCTCCAAGAGCTAGGCTAAATTTTCCAAGAATTGCATTACCTTTAAAAACAAGGAGAACTGAGATCTAAAGAAAGTTTGCTCTTAAAACTCTTAAATGCATTTTAAAATTGTATTTTTAGACTCAAAGGATGTACACCTGCACAGCTCAAGAACATAGTGGTGCATGTTTGACAAACAGCCACAAAGATGACTCAAGGATTGAGCATTACTCATGAGAGAGCTGAGAGAGCAGAGACTGCTCAGCCTGGAGATGTCTCAGGAATGTGTACATCTTGTCAATGTGTTCGCTTACCTCATGGGAAGAAGCAAAGAATAGAGTCAGAATCTTCACAGTGCTGCCCAGTCAGAGGACAAGTGGCAGCAGGCACAAACTGAAATTCTTCCTGAACATGAGAAAGAACATCTCCACTGTGACAGTGGTCAGTGCCAGAGCTAATCATCCAG
This sequence comes from Thryothorus ludovicianus, assembly GCA_013397245.1. NCBI lineage: Eukaryota > Metazoa > Chordata > Aves > Passeriformes > Certhiidae > Thryothorus > Thryothorus ludovicianus. The sequence goes on from VZTB01018007.1 coordinate 998,281, forward strand.
AGCAGCTGTGTAGTCTCCATCCTTGGAGGTACTCAAAAACCACCTGAGCAGGACAACAGGGCTGAAAAGCTCCTCTGGTGCCTTCCTTCCTACCTCTACTGTCCTATGACTCTAGATTTACTCTCATGTTTTCAAAGACTGTTTTGTTGTTTATTTGTATAATGGAATTGCTTATATACAGGTGCTATTTATCCGATTTTCCCAGGTTTTTTTCCTTTTTTTGTTGTTATTGGAAGTTATGCATGAAAAGGTGAATAAAGCACATACTGTATACACAAATAGATATGTGAATAATTCAAAAATTCAGTATTTTTCAAAAGTAAAAGAAACCTGTATCAGCTTCAAATAAAAACAATTTGACCACATAAAGGACGTAGAGTTGCACAGACAGATTAGAAAAACATGACTAATTTAAATGGCAATACTGAGCATAAAGTAAGACAGAATAAAGGTTGACTTCATAAAGTCTAAACTGAAGAAGTACTTGTATGAACTTGGTAATAAAAGCTTTTACCTTTTTCAGTGTGACATTAGAGCTAATGAAGGTTTAAGGGACTGCATGTTTTCACTAATCTGATTTTTGTATACTGATAAAATAAACAGAATGAAACAATTTCATCTATTGACGTAATGGATTTGACACCACACAAGAAGAACTAGAAGACTTTCCAAGCTTGTATGACTGTAAATTACATGCAATTCTCAAAGACAGGCACTGTGATTACCAGCATTTTTAACAACATAAAAGTCTGTATTTTATACTGTCCTAGATACTATGTCTAATTATCTCGATACTGAGATTCTTTGTAAATGACCGAAGAGTGTTTCTTTTTCTCTAAAGCCTGAACCTTCCAAGGGGATTAACTGCACTGTGAGAGCACCACGCAAAACCAAAATATTTGCAATGAGTCACATATGTGCTAAATGGCACCAATTCTCCAGAATTCCAAAGTACCTAATGATTAGGACATCTCTTGAGAGCACTTGGACAAGCAAGTAGGTGGCAAGAACATAAGAGGGCATAAAGGAACATCTAATTATCCTGGTATGTATATGCATCAGAAGCTCAGTGGCCATCCTCTACAGAGAAGATAAGGCACAATGCAGACAGTATAAGTACCATTTTTTACAGCTCCACAAGACAAAAACATACACACTAGCATTGCTATTTCAGGGAGAAAAGATGCTGTTGATGTAGATCAAGGAAAACAGAAATAACTCTTTGTCCACATTAAAAAAAAAAAGAAAAAGAAAAAGAAAATGAGATTTAACACTGTTGGAGCCTCAAAACTAACATCTGGTTTCTAACACTGGAATGGAATGCAATGTTCAATTCTTCCATGAATACATCATATCCCAAGAGCACATTGTAATATGAGGACATGGGAGAACATTTTACAAGTTGGGAACTGACAGAATGAAGGTTTCTTACCTAAGCAAAGGAAGATTCTGTTGCTACAGAAAGTTCACACTGAATTGTGTTGTAAACAGAGTATGCAGTCATTTAAATACCTGATATATTTCAAGTAAATTTTTCCAACAGTTTTGTATGCAATTTGTCAGCATCCATAGCGATATTTTAAAACACAACTTTTAATTAAACATGCAAGCTACCCAATATTATTTTGCTACAATCAGAAAATGTCCACAGGCTTTGTACACTCTCAGAGCACAGGGTCCCTGGATTTGTCTGGACCTCTATTAGCCTGAGCTGATTTTAGCTTGTTTTAACTGTGAGAACAATTCTTTAGCCATCAATCAAACTGACTTTTGCCTAACTTGCTCTAGCTTAGTTCTAAGACTACAGTACATGTTAACAATCTATTAAATTCATGTACCCACTGAGCAACCTTCCATTTTGTACAGCAAATTCACGTTGCATATAGCAATATTTCTATCATAATTAACTTGTGCTATGAGTGTTAGTATCATTGTAACTGGACTAGTAACAACTGCATTGCACTTGAATTATACTCATATAATATTAGGCTTAATTAACAAAACCTTGCATCTGTGTAATGTGTTCTGTCTTACCCCATAGCAAAACTCCATGTTAAAAAAACCCCAAACAAAAAACCCAGGAAAAAGTTGTAATTGAGATTTTAGCAAAACATATGTGTTCTTATGTGCTCTGTTATTGTATCAAAATAAAGATGCTGATCATAGAACTTCAGTCTTAATACACTGTATGTTTCTTTAACAAATTTACAGTACTACTAATTTCAGAAGAAACCATCAGATTACTTTATACTGATCAACAGCATTTTATCATTTGTACGAATCCACTTCCACATCTTCTCTTGTAGCTGTTAAACATTTTTCTGACACACCATGTCACATACACTATGCCTCTTGTCCCTTCATAACCATGACTGTCTCACTTCTCTGAAACAAGGATTTATCTTTTTCCATTACTTGCAGGAAACTGCTACAGATTCCAGATTTGTTCACCCATCTTATCCTTCAGGATCCATAAAAACCATACACATGAAGGCACAATCCCAAACACTTCATTCAGTTCCCACACGCTTGGGATCAGGTCACTGGCTAGGAAGATTTTTCTTTTTATTTTTTTAACTGAATATCTAATTAAATTTTCATTTATTTAAGGAGTTTTTTACTACATATTGTTAAGCATCAGCATTTACAGAACAGAAAATCCCTAAAATTACATTACAGTTTTCAGCTTTCTCACATGAAGGTCACTGGAATGAAATGGAAATGGAGAGATAATTGCAATTTGATCCATAAGACAGAATTACTACCTGATTATATAGCAGGTAATTAAACTAGACTTAATTGAGATGCTGCAGCATGCCTGCCAAAGTCAGCAATGTGCAGTATTAGCTTGGTCTTGACTAGGGTCTCTGTCTTCAATTCTGAACTGTGAAGGCACTGTCTTTAGCAGGATTCTTCAATTTATATTGAAATATACTTTTTACCAAAAAAAACCTATCTTCTTGTCACTTAAAAAAAAATTCTCCCGTGTTCTGGTACCACACCACTTACAGACAAACTTGAGGAGAGAGCAAATCCCCAGACTAAAAAGATGGTGATGCAAATAGTACTGTGGAGGACCATAAAGGTGGGGAGTCATTCCCTAGAAGTACATGGAGTGTCTTTAGTACAACACTACAGCAGTGTTTGACATTTCAAAATCCAGGTTGAAAACCACCATACACACCCTAAGAAAATCCTGGAATGGATGGGACTTGATGGCTCTGATAACAGAAAGCTTCTGCTTTATATGCTTGGAAAGGAAATCCAATCACATTCCCAACATGAACAACTGAAAAATCAATTCAAATGCCTGTTAAAAGGAAAAGTTTTGCTTGGCTTTGAATTCTCTGCTGCCTCTTAGAAGGATGAGAAGCTATTGCCTGTATCTGTAAAATAAGTTATTGGAAAAGATCATAGAAGTTTAACTACCATTTACATTTGTTTCTCACTTATGGAAATCTCAGATCTTGACTGCTAGACTTATGAGATCTATTCAGTTGCAAAATTAAAGGCCCAAATTTGTTTGTTCCCAAAAGCATAAGTACAACATCAAAATAGATTGTGCAATTTCTCTTTTAATTTCCAAATAAACATAGGAGACAATGCAATTAAAATTTGGAATGCAGAAGCACACACCAAAATCAATTTTTGTTCAGAACAATGAAAGATTTGAACCTGTGAAGAAAAGCTAAATCCGAGATAATCAGTGCATGCATTGAGCAGCTTAGCACATAAACTACCAACAGATATATCAAACTGCTCAAGTCTCTCCATCTGTGTGAATGTTGTTGATTGGAACTTCCTTGGGATCAGAAAGAAACGTTTCCAGTATCACCAGCACTTCCTCATTCCTGGAGGCAATGGGTCTCCAGAAAAACATGATGGTATCATCTTTCTCCTGCCATTCAGCTGTTTGGCCCTACTCCTCCATTGTGTAACCTTTCCTTGCAAAACATGCCTTTCCTGCACAAGCTCCAAAAATTCCTATATCTCCAATGGATTGCTTAAGCTTTGCCATCACCCCCCCTCACTGTTAGAGGTCAGGCAGACACATCACCTCCTCTGCAGCTCTCTGCAGTGGTGCTGCAGCCAATACCAGCACCCACCACTGGAGAGCAAATAATATCTCACTCCTTTGCATCATAGTTTGCACCGTTACACTGTTCTACACTGATTAAAAAAGCTGTGATGAAAACCTTAGGAAAAGGCTATGGAATTATGAAATTAAGGGAACTACAATTATACACTCAATTACCCAGTATTGTTATTTTTAAAAGCTGTCATTTAAGAAACTCAGTTCTAAATCATGCGCTGTAGTAAATTACTTCATTGTACATACTAGATCAACTTAAGGTCAAACCAAATTACATTTTAAGTAACTCACTGGTCTTTGAACAACTCTCAAGAATCTAGTGCAACTTTAGGGTTCAAAAAGTAACTAACTAGAAATGAAATTATCAACCTCAAAATGTTCACATTAATCTATAAACAAAAGCTTAAACACTTTAATCAATACTTCTGCTCCAAAATTTAAACAGTACACCATGCTCAAAAGCACGCCAATGCAGGAGTAAATCAGCACAGAAGAACTTCTATCAAAATGGAGAAAAGTAAAGAAGAGTTAGGTTTTGTTTTGTAAACTTACTGGTCCTAAGGATGGAAGAACTGTTCAGATACAAAAGCTGAAAATTATGTCTGGTTTTATAAATTTTTATGCTCTCAAAATGTGTTGTTATTATCAGCAATAATTCAGTTAATATTTCTGCAAGTGAAATACTTATTAAAAGTCTTTCCCCTTCAAAATTACTTTTTCCTATGTTTTATTTTAACAGTATTTATGACAGAATATTTTCAAAAACATTGAATTTTTATATTAGGAAACTGAAATTTTACCTTAGGAAACTATTTAATTTCAGAGAAACGCCAATTTTCCATGGTTCTATGAACATGAAAGAAATTAAATATTTAATACTGCTGCACAGTGTAGGAATTCCAAACAAATGAACTTTGTGATGAGAAAATGGAAAAAGAAACTAGGAAATTAGTAATAAAAGAGACCTTGAAAGGACATACAAGCACAATCTCTCTCAGACCCTCTCAACACACAGAAGTAACCAGTTGCAATTTTTAATAGTGCAGGCAATACTGAAGATCACAGCATGAGTTCGAAATAGAGGACAACAAAAGTACGAAAGCTTTTTTTAAAAGAGCAGGTGTTTTCATGCAGAAAAAGAGCAGCAATACATAATTCTTATCTTTTCATTTCCTGTGATCCAGTGATTTGCATCAAAACTCAGGTAACACCTTCCTAATGTTCAGTATCCCATGCAGGATTTATGCTTTCATAAAGAAAGAAGAGTCAAGTGATTCTTGAAGCAATTACTGACACTTTGTGCATTATCCAACTCTCCAAAATATGCACTATCCCTCTTTGGTAATACTGTTGACCACTGGCTTCTATAAAGTCCCTTCAAGGTCCTCTAATTTCATACTTACCTGAAGAGCATCAGTGAGAAACACAATATCATGACTTTCCTGATTCAGCCAAGGAACTGACACCAGCAAGAAATGTATTTTATGGACTCTGTCCGTAAGTGTAAGCATCAGGACTCTATTACTTGCAGTTTTTTTAAAGTCAATTTTAGAATTTAACTTCATATTCCACCTTTGTAGAAGCTCTGTCACCAACCATTTCACTCTGACTTGTACAGACTAAAGAAGCAGAACATAAACTTCTCAGCTAATTTTCCTCAAAATATTTCCTGCATCATCTACATGCCCCATAGCTAGGAATTTCTCAATGAACTGAGCCACAACCTCCTCAGTTAGTAAAATACAGGATTAACTTATTTGTGCCAGTATTTTACTATTTACGATTTTTTCTTTAACTTATATTATCCAATCCAGTACCCACTGCCCAACATCCATTAATGCTATATGTACCATTTTCAAGTACAAAAAATTTGTGGAAGGAGAGAGGTATGCTAAATTGCCTTTGGTTGAAAAAAAGAAAAGCTATGGGTCACTCCTTCAGACAGTGATGACACTGAAATTACATGGTGTTTTATTCTTCAAATATGTTTGATGTCTTTACTCCCTATTATCTAACTTCAATTTTTTCTCTTTTCTCTCATAATATTAATACATGCACCTTCCAAATTCTCCAGTGTCAGATAAAAATATTGTTGGAGCAAGCAGTCTTCTTGAAATTTATTGATGTAAATACAATACATATTTCAAATGGGTCACAGGAAAGTGGTCTGCAGGTAGGAGAAATACATTTACTGAAAGAGAAATGCAGAAATGCCTTGGTGTTTTAGTGCCTGAAAAGCTGCTGTGTGACTCACCACCAGTCAGGGAAAAAGGATCACTAAGATTTTAGCTATTATGCATTTTTTTTTTTTGATCCCAGCTATTATTTTGGTGATTTCTAGTCTTACTCCATACATTATAGCCTTTAGTATAACGAATGCTCACCTAATCTCTACTGCTGTGTGAGACTCAATGAACCTGACTTTATACCAGAGTGATTAGGGTCTGCTTCATAAATTTTCTCTCTCTAATGTTTTGTGGTCTGCATAAGAAATACATAGGCATATATCAATATACATAATAGTCCATTTTGTTGCAAAGTGCATTTTGCAATTTTTTTTCTGTGAAATTATTAGAGAAAATTATTCTGATTCTCAATTTGTGGGATAACTTTATAGCTGTACATAAACCAGCAGGCAGCTTTATGGAAATGGTAAGCCTTTACAAAAACACAGAACAGCAAATATTAATGATATCCTACATTGAAACTCCTTCTCCAGTCTTCTCTAAAGCTTCAAAGGAGATTCAGCATGTCTAGTGTTTGCAAACACAACACACAGAAAACCAGCCTTAGACAAACTATCCCGAAAATAGCCATACCAGTTTTTTCTAGGATCTTCATTTGCAAAGTGTAGCTATTCCAAGTGACAGAGCTGAATAAGTAAGTTATAAAAAAAGTTAACCATAACTTTACTTTGCTCCCTTTCACCTAAGAAAGAACCTTCAATAACAAGTAGAAACAAAACCTTGCCTGCCTAAGGATGTAACTTGTTATTCTGTTCCATGTGCTGGCAAGTGAGAGGGGCAATATTCAGCACTGAGAATTGATTTTGAACTTGCTCCATGAACTTAGAGTAAGTTCATGGCTTTTAGATCTAAGCTGGAAAATCAAGAACCACAGGACCCAAGATCCTTCTGAGAAAACTTCTCATGTTTTTAATTACATGCAGTCCTTTGTTGCAAACTAGTTGAAGCCTGATTATTTTTGGTGAATTTAAAATGTTACCCTGTCCTTTGATAACCAAATCAGTAACACTATATTCTTGCTTTATATTTTGCTATCAAGCACTTTGTTTGTATTTAATCATAGGAATTCTTTCTATTGTGTTTACCCCCTGTAATTTTATGTTATATAGAATGACAGTTATTTGAGCTAAAACAATTGCTCACAATAATTTGTGTGTTTATTTTTATTGTGATTATTGTCATTCCAGCTCTCTCATGGCAAAAGCAAAGCACTCCAAGTTATGCATATACACCATTTAATAACTAAACTGTTCTTTTCCTTGGGGTTCAACCACCTACTGAAGAAAAAACAAAACACAACAACTACGCACACAATGAAAAAGTAAATGAAAATAATAAGTTATCTTCTTACTCCTCTGATAATTGCCAATGAAAATTGCAACAGTAACATAGGAAAATAGCTACTGTATTATTTATTTTTGCATTGAACTATCAGATATATTTTTTTTTTCTTTTGGCTTTTAAAGACACTTATATTTACCAGCACATGTTAATAAGAAACTGACTCCTCCGGAGCTGAATGAAGGTTGAAGTCAGAGAACACTTATTTTTCTCCACATACTCTCTCTCATCCCAGTACATCCATGTCAAAATACAGAGTCCAGAACTGCACTGACACTTAAACCAGAGAAAGCCAAGACTTACATGGCAACAAAACAATGCCCTTTGTCTTGCCTTTTGACAATTTCACTGTCCTTTTTGCTGCCAGTGGATACTGAGCTCATGGCTTCAGAAATCTCTGGACAATGACTCCAAAATCCCTTCCCAAATTTTAATGTGTACTTCTAAGACCAATTTTTAAGCACAATTTAAACTACTTTCCTTTTGATGGATAAGAGAAGAGAGATACAGCACCTTTCAGTACCTAAAAGGGGCTTACAAGAAAGCTGGACAGGACTTTTCTCAAGTGCCTGGAGTGATAGAACGAGTGGTAATGGTTTTCAACTAAATCAAGGTAGATTTAGATTAGATATCCTTCAAGAGGGTAGTGAAGTACTGGAAGAAGTTGCCCAGAGAAGTTGTGAATGCCCCATCTCTGGAAGTGTTCAAGTTCAGCCTTGACATGGCTTTGAGCAACCTGTCTAGTGTAAGGTGTCCCTGCTCGTTGCAGGGAGGTTGGAACTGAATGATCCTTATAAGGTCACTTCCAATCCAAACAGATGTGAAAGAGATTGTATGAATGTAAGCATTCTTTTATACTGGCTATAAAAAACATTATCTTACACATGAAGTATTGGAAAATGCCTCCTAACATCAGTGTTTTTAGTTTATGAAAGAGTGCACCAACTGCAAGTTTATTATGGCCTGCTTGTATTACCATATGGAACAAAATATGTGTCAGGAAGGAACCTTAAAACTAGCAGACAAAAGAATGGCACCTAAAGGCAGCAGTTTGATAAATGCAACATAGAAAAAGGCAGATTTTAAATACACAGATAAAAGAGTTAGGATAGTAACTTACTGGATTCATCTTTACAATCAAGATGGATATGCCCAACACTTCAGGTACTTTTCTCTGCTTTGAAGAGGACACCATCAGAGTTACACAGGACAGTAGTTCCTTTCAGCAATTAAAAAAAGATATAAGGAGTTGTTTCTAAAACAGTGACTCATGGAAATGTACCTGGGATGGCCCAAAACATAAAGTATTCTGGTTTCTTTTCTCCAACTGAATAAATGTTACCGCTGCCAAATAATTCATAGTTTCTCCTAATTCCACGGCAGACTCTTGTATCCTCAGAGAGCAGGTTAATTTATTACTACTCCACAGTTTATTTGGCACAACGATGAATAAGAACTATATCTTAGACATCCAGCTCAACAGAGCCACAAAAATGAATAATTTTAGTTTTCATTCATGATACTTTAACCTTTTCTTAACCTCAGCTAGCTGCCTTGCAATGTCTTTCTAGCTCATTAAATATTATTTTGAGTTGAATTTGTTAAAAATTATCTAACTGTAAACACAGGACTTAATTAACACAATGAAGTCCAAAATTATTACTCCTTTTCCCCAAAAGTAATAAATCTAGAAACTGTGCTGCGTAATCAAGTCATTCATGTCTCTGAGCTGCATTCTAATTCTACTGGACACTTCCACAAAGTAAGTAACTTCTACATGGCCACCTTGAAACAAGATCAAAATGTTAAATCACACTCCAAATACACTTAGAATGTACATTTAACTGAACAGTAAAATCTTCTAGCCTAGCCTATATGCTTAAGTACCAGGTCTTAAAATTAAACTCCTGCCATATTCTCAGTGGTCTACTTTGCAGCAAGCAATTGCAATCATTTTGCCTTCCAACAAGAAATAGTGTGTAGCTATCAAATAGGGATAATTAAAGTAAACATAAACCACATAATTGCAGCTTCCTTCACCACTTAGACTTTAGATCTGGAATACATCATGTCAAGTTGATTACTTGTCACATAATAATAATGGCTCATTTGATGCATTTATACTGATAATCCTCTGGCTTCTTGTCTGATACCACAGATGAATTATGCCCAACAATCAAATCATAAAATAAAGGGAAAGGCATGGAAATAAAAATGGAAAAATAAATGCAGCGAAGTTACAAAATATAAAGTTTATGGTTACTGAATAAGTAGTGGATAAACAAAGAACACGAGAGTGAGTGGCTTTTCAAAAAGAGCAGAAATGGGAGGCATAAATCTGAAAGTTCACAGAAGATGGAACCCGCAAGATCATGGTGAGGTACCAGTGAGGGGAGTAAAAACACAAGAAGAACAAAAATACAGCATCTGATCTTATTCCAGCAAAGAGAGAGCCACTTGTGGGGGGAAATGTTGATGGAACAATTGTATACACCTAACTCCTTTGGAGAGCTGCCTTTCAACCAAAGAGTCTTCAGGAAGGAGGTTCCCACCAGTTTAGCAGGACAGCAACACAATTCACCTTTTACTGAAGGAAGAACTACAGCTGAGATAAACTTACCACAATATCCCACGTTAAATAACACCATTCAACCTCAAAGAACAAGACAGAATTGTTTACATCAAAAAAACACTACTGTGACAACAGAAGAGCTTTATCAGTGAGCATTACTGAGAGTCAAAACACAGTATGTTCCACTGCCTGCTGAATGAAAAAATACACAAAACAGTTAAACAGAGAACAGGAGAGTTGTGCTGATTAGTGAAGCCAATCTGCTCTTTTCTGATTAAATGCTAGAGTGAGCACGATGAAGAATATGGAATTACATGCTGTGGTGGGATAAAGAAAACCAAAGACAAGAGAGAAGATATTCTACATTTTTAAGCAGAAAGATGTTACTTTGACTCATATATCATAAAAATATACCATAAAGGTATTCCTCTTTCTCACCCCATCCCCTAAACTCTAGAAAACAGCTCTTCTGTTTGTGCCTGGACAAAGGTCTGGTGCCACAGTGCAAATAAGCTCCAGGAAAACTTCCAGGTTTTAAAAAAAAAATCTAGATAGTGCAGGATACAACAGGAAGGAGCAAACTACTCAATCTTGGAACATGATATTGAAAACAAAAGGATTAAAAAGTGAATGGGATGTCATTTTTTACTGTAGCAGTAAATTAATGTTGCTCACTATCACATCTACACTGAGGGACTTTACCAAGTGAAAACATACACATTAACATTCAACACTACTTAACTTGGATTACCCAACTAAGCAAAGCCCAGCATGCTGTTACTTTTGGTGTGTCCATGAACTCAATACACTTTCCAATTCTGTGTTATCGTACATCAAAAGCGGGGAAGGAATATGTATGGCAACCTCCTGGAAAAAATTGAGACATTTTTAAAATGCCAAGCACTGTTATTGGTTTCCTCTTAACTGTGCACTAAGAAATGGATGTTTTTCCATCTGCTGAATCCTTTATTTTCCCCTTATGAAACTCCAGATCTTAAAGAAAATTTCAAGTCTATGAAGCACTGAATAGATGTAAAATGTATAAGGGGTACATACAAAAATAGCTGCTCCACTCAATAAGCATGACAGAAAATCACTGGCTCGTGTATGACATTTAAGAAGAAACCTGATAAATGACCATCTTTTCTAAGTCAGTTCATGCATAGAAATATAATGGGCTAAAATAATGGAGAAACACAAATTCATGAATTATTGAAATATTACAAATAAAGTCCACTTTCTATGAGAGAATATATATGTATTTGGTATTTGAAAAAAGAATTTTCACATCACCACTTTAGCATATTTGTAAGCACACAGATGGAAAATATAGAGTGGAACTGAAAAATAAAAGCAGGCTTGATTAGTTTTAAAATATTGTTAGAAAGAGAAAATGGGATTTAAGCGCAGGCAACTGAGCATGATATTCAGCATCATTTCTCACTCCTCCCAAGAAGGATTCATACCAAATGCTGGATATATTTCTCACCTATATTCCTTCAAACATGCCAAAGAAGGGAATAAGCACTCCTGTGGTCCAGTTCAACTTGCCCAGAAGCAAGTAAGTAAACCAGATCAGACAAACTGTGCCCCTCCAAGCCCCTGCTCCTCTCTTGTTTCCAAGGGATCTAGCTTGGATAACCACTGCAGCTGTAGAAGTGCAGAGAACTGAGCTCTCCATGCTGTATCAGACAAGACTTAAGGCATGTAGCACTTTGCAATTTATGCCAGGCGTGACCTCAAATCTCCAGAGCAGTGACTGACAGGTAGGTTTACACTCTAAATAGTATTAGGAATCTTCCACTTGCAGTTCACCATAAATGAATACAATTTACAAAGGAGACTTTCAAAAGGAATCATATTTTTTTTAATATTAATAATTAAAAATGTAATGCAGATAATTTAAGAATTAAAATAATTATTTCCCCAGAATATGACCAACTGCTTCAGAATACATGAATGGATTGCTAAATTATTTGTTCTTCATTTGTTTTGTAAATTATGGAACAAATATCTCAGAAAGAAAATCAAGTAAATTTCATTATAAGTTCTAAATTAACTTTTAATTTTCTTATTACAAATCTTTCAAAATTTTCCATTTTTCACTTCAATCACAAATCATAGAATCATAGAGTCACAGAATGGGTAAGGTTGGAAAGGACCCCAGTGGGTCATGTGGTCCAACCTCCCCGCTCAAGCAGGGCCATGCCAGAGCACATGGCACAGGATTGTGCCCAGACAGTTCTTGAACATATCCACTGCCCAATATTTAAGCCCATACTTTTCTTTCTTTCCCATAGAATGTTTTTGGAAAGAAACTGTACTCCAAAATCTGAAGTACAGAATCAAAATTTATTCAGACTCCTTACTAACACGTGAACAGAAGTGCAACATACACCGAAGTAATTTTAAAAACCCCAAACAGATAAAGCAGGACTTGTTTTAGCTTTTCAGGAATTTACTTTACAACCTAAACTTCCTACATACAGCTTTTAAAATATAAAACTTTGCAAGGACAAATATTAACATTAGACCATTCTGCTAGTCCCTACGGTTCTATTTGAAAAATGTAGTCACACATTAATGTCTCTAGAACAATGAGCAATAAGAAACCATAATGTTTAACCACTAATCATAAACCATAGATATCTGGTATCCTTATATAAAAATTGAGTAAAAAAAAAGATTTTAATATTTGCACTGTTAAAAGTTACTGTACATCCATAAATTGCTGCCTAAGCCAATGGCAACTCATAAGATAAGCCAATTCATAATGGTACATCAATAGAAAGGACTTATAATCAGGAATATATTAACCCTGAAATTAGAAGATTTATTCTTCTTGCAAAGATATTCTAAAATATTCAAAAATCTCAGAAAAAAATCTGATTTCACATATCTATTTCTCATGCCCAAGCATATGTCAAAAAGCTACATAATGATCATCTCCCAACTTAAAACCACAGAATAGGATCTTCCACTTGGAAGCAAGAATTATGCTCACCAGCTCCCCATATCCAGATATGCTCCAGATAAAACCCCAATACACAGTGGGGAAAATTTAACTTATTAACTATTTGAATTAATCAAATATTTGATTTTATTCCTTTGACAATGCATAACCAATTATTTTGTGTTAAAGCCCACTTTGACATGTTAGCAGTCCACACAAATATTTCATATCTCACCTGCAATTTTCTTAAATCACTCATTTAACTATTCCATTTTTCTGTCATTAATATTACTCTCTGAAATGAACAAACTCCTATTAAATAAAAAAATCTATCTACTAATATATAAGCCTATTCTATATAAAAAATTATCACTTTATCCTAAGAGTATGCATTAAGATCTATTAGATCTTAATATTCCTTCATATTAACTCCACTACAGCTACTCTAAGCAAATATTTCATTGGCACAATGTCAGTAAACAGTGCAAGACATCTGGTAAACATCATTTTATCTCGTGTCTAATTGTTCAGCATAAAGAACTGTTCTTTCCTAAAACCAGGTACAGGTAAATAGGGAAATATTTAGAAAATATAACTGATAAGCTCAACTGAATAATCTATTTATTCTCCTCTTGGCAAAATTACACACTAAGCTCAGACTTAATGGCAAGCAGCTCAGTAACAGCTCTGTTCATGCTCGGCTGGATCAGCCCTTCAATTAAATTTCTTTCATTTCAAGGTAATAATCAAAACAGCTGACAATTCAAGTGATATCTCCACATCCACATGCAAATGCAGTATTTCTTAATTTTCCTTTTAATAGGAGAACTCGTGGCTGCAGGAACACAGCCCTAAATTAAGCTAATAAAAAATAATATTCTAAAATTCTTATGTGGATGAAAGATACTATTAACGCTCAACTCCAGTTTTCTCCAATGTATTTGGTGATATTCTTCAGCAGCTTTTACCAATTCATTAAAAATAAAAATTCACTACTATCTTTAATAAACCTAACACAACTTAGTCTTTCAAAATGAAAGTCATGCTAGAATTGTTTTTTTTTTCTATTTTATTCCCTTACCTCTACATGGACTTGCTGCCACCTTTTCAGATAAAATATTTTCTCACTACTACTTTTTTTTCCTCATATTTCTTCCAATGCTTCCAGCAAGCAGATTTAATTTCAGTGTCTTTCAGTCAGAAGACATGAGGAGGCCATAGCAAGACAGTGAGATATTTGCACTTTTGTTCTAGTGGAAACTTATATTCTTGCCCCATCCTAAATTTTTTACCACAACTCCTGTTGTGAGGCATCAGAAGTGAATATGTCTGATGCCATTTAGCATCAACACTGACTAAAGCTTGGCAGATCTTCTCTCAACCTCCAAGTTCTCATATTTTGAAGCTGTTAATACAGGAGAATTAATTGCTTAAGCTGAACAAAACCTCTCCAGATTCTCCCCTCCAAGAATCACCATGATCTCAGTACCAAGTAAGCAAGAGAGAATAAAGAACACTTATGATGAAACAGCAGTTTATTTCAAGCAATGGGCATAATAGAACTGAATTGAGTAAAAAGGGGTTTTTTCTTATTCTCCCAGACAAACTGACCTCTGGAAAGATAAAACAGCTTTCTACATAACAATATTAAATGATCTTCTAAAAATTCATCCAGGATGGTCCAGTTCCTTCAGAAGCAAACTAAAAAAGCTTCACGCTGTAACAGTTAATCCCAATGTGCTGGACATACCATCCTATCATGTAACAGGCTTGGCTAAGGGCTGAACCTTGGCATGATGCACAACCTTCACCCAAGCAGATGCAGCAAACACAGATCCAAACTATATTTGTGACACGTTTGAAATAAGCAAAATCTGGGGAAATACTTTCAAGATTATAAAAATTCCACCCTAACAAATATTTCAAAGCACTGAGGTTATCTGACATTCAAATACCCCCAATACCAAGGCAGTATTCACACAGAATTACATCTCTGTATCTCTTCTAGTGCTTTCCAAATCCCATGGGGATTCTTGTCCTATTCCTTCTATTTTTGTGTGTTCTTATTTCTCATTTAGCTCACCACAGTGATGCTGAGTCCAACTTTCAATCCTATTTCTGCCTAGCTAGCTAGACATCCAGCTCCTACCTGCCTTCAGCCAAAACCCCGTCTCCAGCTCTAGGCTGGACTTTTAACACAAGCTTAGCTCAGCCCTCCACTCAGTGCACCAGGTGCTCACCTGAGTTTGTAAAACAATGGTTTTTGTCAGGATTTGTGAAGTATGGTGGGACCTCCAAACTTGCTACACCATATATGGTGAAATCCAAGCAAAGATGAAGAGATGTTTGTCTCGCAAATGAAATAGAAAAAAACAGAGGAAGCAGAACATGGAAATCTAAAAATGCAGAAGATTCTTGTGATCATTCTCCTGCAATGCTGGGTCCAAAAGTGAGAAAATAAGTAATGAAAAGCCCTAAGCAACACCGACACTTTTTGGGTGTGTATGTCCTGGTTTGGCATTGGTTCATGTTTTGGTGTGGAGTGGTTTCCTGTTAGGGCCTTGAGAGTTTCCTGTGGACCTGACAGAGAACCAATCAATAGTCAGTTTTAAATATTGACACACGATTAAACCAACAAAAGTGTTGAAGATGCCTTTGTGAATACACATTTTAAGATGAAAACCCTGGGAATTTTTCTTTCTGGTTCTGTCAGGTCCACACGAAACTCACAAGGCCTTACCTAACACTCCACACCAAAATACGAATCAATGCCAAACCAGGACAGAGTGTTACATCCCCAGTCATTTGTCAAGTCCTTACTTAAAAAAAACCTTATCAGATCAGAAAAATGACAAAAAAAAAAAAAAAGACTCCTGGGTCTGCTTCTTCCAAGAAAAGTTTCTCATATACTCCAACAATAAAACAATGATGTAATTTTTGAGTAATGCAAAAGCCCCAAGAATTAGTAATAAGTGATTTTTCATGTCTTCTCTTAAAAAGCTAATGTGTTACAAGCAACACAGCCCAAGTTTCTCTTCCCAAAGAATTATTTTCAAGCAAGTAGATTCCCTTTAATCAGTGTATGACCTCTGAATGGTCCAGACATTACAACATACTCTGTCACTGATATCCAAACCATTTAATTTCTAAAACTCAATTTAAAAGGTTTTGGATTTTTACTTTCTATTAAAGAAGTACTTTCTGAATCATTTTAGGAACCATGTTCTGCAGTTAGATGAAGTGCAGCTAAGTGAAAAGTGAGACACACAAAAAAGCTATTTAAATTAATTCTGTTTAAAACCAGTGCTTCAAAGAAAAATGACAAACAGAAGATGAATGTAAGCATGGGAGCTTACACAATTGTTGGTGAAAAAGTCTTACAGCTACTGCATGCATACAAGTTGTAGAAACCACTTGGGAAAAACATGAAATGCCATTAGGCTAATAGAACACACCACACAACAGCCTGGCAAATATCAAACCTTTAAAAGCAAACTTTTAATGTTAATTTTTTGTGCCTTGCAGCAAACAATTTAATATCCTCAAATATCTCAGTAACACCTGTAACACTTCAGTAGCTCCATTTTAGACATTTATATCACAGGTAAGTTGCAATGGCATACAGTAGGTACAATTTTACTATACATATTTTTTTTCAATGACACAAAGATTCGGCATTCTAATGTTACATCTTTATATATATAGCTCTACCTTTTGTATATATGTACCTTTACATATGAATAGCTAATTTCCTTTCTTTTTCTACTTTAATTTCTTGGAGATTGTTTCCCTGTTTTTCATGTTCAGACTACCCAGAAATTACAAAGGGTAAATGATAAATGATAATGATAAATTAAGAAAAAAAACCTATGGCTGAATATTATGAAGTCATTTACAATTTTCTCATGTCAATCTGGGAAATGTGCCTTTAAGCCTGTTCACCACTGGCTCTTCTCATCAGACATGAAACTATCTTTCATCCATAAATCCTTGAAGCCTTCGGCTATAAGCAACAGTTTGGATCTACAAGATTTTTAGCTTTTCAAATCTATTGTGGTATCATTACTAGGGCAGGTGATAAGGGGCACATAAAGGGCAAGAGAGAGTGAGCAGAAGTTGAGGGCTTCATGACAGCAAGGTGTGGTTGGGACTGGAGATCTTACTGGTGACCTTTTAGTATCCTGGAGAGACACTAAGAAATGTTTTTAACCTTGAAGCTTTTTGAACTAGATGTCTCTCAAGTTACTCATCTATCCTCAATCTTAAAATCTTAACACCTCGATCACTTGAAGTAGAAGACAGGTTATATGATAAAAAATAAAATTCATAAAAAATTTCGGGTTTCTTCTTGTTTTTTTAATTTCACAAAGCAGATGTATTTTCAGAGCAGCAAGTTATTAGATTGATGGTATTTCCCTTTGCTTACTGTAGTAATTAAATTGCACTGACATTAAACTGTTTTTCTCAACAGGCTTGACTTTCAGATGGTCTCACTGGATGTTAAAGTTTTCTTTGACAACAATCCTTAGGTGTCATCAGCACATTAGCTACTGCATTCATCAAAGAAATGGAGACAACAAACCAAACATCTTCTCTTCAATCAACATTTTCTCCTAAAACACAACATTTAGCATTTTTTTGCTTATTTATCAGTTTTGATTGTTTTTAAGATATTAACAGCTCACTTCAATACAAATGATCAAGTCAAGAAGGCAGCTTTGTACTAGAAACAAATTTTTTATATTGTCTTTGAGAAAAGGTTGTTATTGAGCACTTTGGCTGGAGCTGTAACAGCAAAGCTGAACTTTCCCCACAGTTCATTATCTTCAGGAGTATTGATTCCTAGATGAGACCACACTCACCACTCAATGTCAGCTCTGCTGACTCCTGCTAGTAGATCTCAGCCATCTGTGAGAAATCAGGGACAGAGTGGGAGGGATGGGAAGATTAGGGGACAAGCAAGAAAAACAACAGGAGTAACAGGAAGAGATGCAAAACTGCTTTGGAGCACTACCCCTAAAATAAGTGGCATGTCATGAACTCCATGACCAGGTATCCATGTTTGCCAATGCTACTTTATGGATACAGACACACCTTTAGGCCTAATCCTCAGACCACCAGAACAGAGAAACCACTTCTCCATGGGAAGCATGTACTGAAGATCACATAGATAAATGCTGACAAATCTCAGCAATGTGTGTCTCACAAAAATTTATTTGAAAAAGGTTTATTTTCCAGTTGGCAGCTTTAGGGTACTACTGGCAAAAGATACTGTCGTCAAATAATTGGTCACACCTACTAAAGCAAATGTGGTTAAAATACAAATATAACATTAGTTTTACTTGTTCACAAAACTCAAAATGTAGTGAAGTATTGAAACAAAATTTCAGCTTTGTTAGCCTCCGGAAAAATAAACAACAAAACATATATTTAAACAAGCAGGTTGCAACAAAATGTAATAGCAAGTTTTTTAATGGATGTTCTGCACATACTTACAGGTTGAGCAGACTAACAGCGCTCTTGCCACAAGCTCACTGAGTAACTTCCACTTCTGCCTCACTCTGGAGGTGACAACTGGAATGAGAATCTCTGCAGGGACGTAGAACTGAATTGAATACGTCACAAAAATCCCAAAGGAGTACAGAATTTTTACAGACTGATACAACCTGTTGAAAACATTTACAGTCATGTAAGTATGTAACTTGCAAATTCTTCACAAAAAATTAGCTTGATAATGGCCCCAAGGAGATATATATAGATATATATATGAGAAAAAATATTTTCTCCCAGCAAACATAAATATATTTTAACTGCCTAAAAATTGAAGAAAATAAGCGAACTAGAATAAATCTTCCAATAACATGCAGACATCCTTATCACTGTTACCTGTGGCTGAGTAAACAAACGACAACAAAGAAACAAAGAGCTACCCATGCCTCCAACAGTTTTAAATTTAGATATATTTTTAAGTCATTATGCATTAATTACAACCATTTGTCATTGTTTGCAGCAAACAGACAGAAATTATGAGTCTCTTTGTATGATTTTTTTTCTATGGGCATTATAAAAATTTTGGGTGAGGGCTAGGATCATTTGCCATGGGGTGTTGTATGTTCACAAATGGGTAGGGGGAGCATTTCTCATACTCAACCTGCTTTAACAGAAGATGATGCCAAGCAGACCAAGAACTAAAAAGCTTGGTTTTTGCTTCAGTCCTTAAAAAGATGTTCAACTGAAGCAAAACCAAGATGCATAAGTAAGAAAATAAAAAACAGCAGCAAGAATAGGGAAAGAGCAAAAAGGACCTTGATTTCTGTATCTCTCAAAGCCTGGCAGGGGTCACTTAAAACATTCTCTTTTTGAGTATCACAGTCTGTATCTGCATTAATAAATAAAATCCAGCCAGGACTGCTTTTGGCTCCTCATCCTGTGGCCAAATGGCTTGGCAAAAATTGTATCTGTACAGCTCAGCTCTTTCCCACCATACTTTCTACGACTCCATGATATGAGGAAGAAAAGAAGAATAAGCTTCAACTAAAAATACATTTTGACTAATAGGTCTTAAATTATCTGTGCCAAAGGTTTGGCCATCACTGTACACAACTCAGGGAATCTCCAAAGGCACATTCAAATGGACAGAAAAACTACTACATCAATTCACATGCTGACATAATGCTGACATAATGTAGCTAGTTTAGAAGCTGCTGATTTTGTGACACACATCTATTTGACTGTTGAGCTGCTTTTAGAAATGTAGAGGGAGCAAGAACTCTGCAAGACTGTCCTTATTCCAGAAGCTTAGATAGATTTTGTTACATTTTATCTGACCAGATACCCAGAATTCACCTCTACTCTTCAGGCTTCAGACTACCCCAAACTTTTACAAAAGTAGTTTCTAAAATATTCAATAACAGGATTCAAAACTTTAAACACACAGTAGCTCAAAGTAAGCATCTCCATTACACTATTTTTCTACAGCTCTATGAGGATTAAAACTTTCCAAATTAAAAAAATTGTTTTTATATTACTGAAGTGATTTTACTAGTAATTTAATATATTCCAATCAGAAAAAGATGACTCCTTAGGCTACCTTTTAATAAAAATCTAAATCATTCATATGTGCTAAACCTCTTTCCAATTCTACATTTTAGATTTTATTATACCCATTTTAAGGGTAGAAACATTGCCAAGTAGTGCACCAAAACTTGGAGAAAAACACAGCTAGACAAAACAGAGCAATAATTATGCAAAGCTTTCACTTGAATTAGTCCCATGTGAAGTCTTGCTGAACTTCAATACACTAATGTTTGTATAAGTAAGGGAACTTTTGTACCAAGACTGTCACTTATATCTTAACAAAGAACAGATGGTAGAAAGAACCTTCATATGCAGCCTCAAGAAGACAAGAACCCAAATGAGAAGAACGAAGAAATTTTTTTACTATGAGGGTAGTGAGGCTGCAGATGCCCCACCCCTGGAAGTGTTCATGGCCAGGTTGGATGGAGCTTGGAGCAACCTGGTCTGGTGAAAGATTTCTCTGCTCATGGCACAGGGATCAGAACAGATGATCTTTAAAGGTCCTCTCCAACTCAAACCATTTTATGAGACCCAAATCAAGTGCACTACCAAGTACTAAAGCAGAATTTTCTATAATTTACATCTGCAAATACCTCTAAGTCCATTTTCAATATATTCTAAGTAATATATTATGCTGAGTGACAATTTCTACTTCCAAAAATTATCTAAAATAGAACAGCACCGAGTCATTTATCCAAAAGCACCAATCTAGCAGGAATTTTTAAATACAAGCAGTCCTCTATTTAAATCAAACTTAAGAATTTAACCAATCTAGGCCTGTGTATGCCTTCCAGTCAATTCATCTGTGAGGACATCAAATAAAACTCAGAAAGGAGCAGAATTTTAATTTAATTTTCTTTATCAGGAAAGGCTTATTTTTAAGACAGGAGTTGTCCAGCTGGAATTAAACACATAAGCCAAGTCTCACTGCTTAGATAAATTCCAGGCTCTTTTGCCTGACTGTCTTCTTGTATAAAATTCCTCTGCTCCTTGCAATTTCTCTACTTACAACTGGCAACTTAGTGGCTTTTTATGTGAGGACCAAATAGCAAAATACTGTCCTACAGTTCACAGGAAATTTGTATTGCTAGCCCAGTTAATTGGAACCATTTGTCCCTCTGTACTGTATCAGGCAGACCCACAGTCCTGCACAGCAACAGCATCGTACATCACAATCCCTGGGCGCACCACTGAGCGGCTTCTCCTAATTTTGTTTGGTGCTCTGGGGTACTCTCCAGAGTAAGACAAAAACAGATGACTTTGTTAACTGTGGATATGTGCCCTGAGAAGCTTTGAGGTTATTACACTTATAATGCCAATTTCCAACCCTATAGAGCACCAGTTTCCATCTCTTTTATTATCTCTTTCCTTGCATTAGGCCTGCAAAGCCATCAGGACAAATATCATCATCATCACATCTGCACTGTAGCCAAGAGCTATTTGAAAGCTCGTATGTGAACAGCTCTGTTAGACAGCAGGGATGCAGAATAAAGTTCATTCTGTTGCTTGCAGGAGCACAATAAAAAGAAACAGTGAGTAGCAACCTTAGCTTATTCCACATTCCTCTCACTCCTTGTTTTTTAATGGCATCTCTCTTAAGGCAGAAATATACCCAAAGCTACCATTTAAAACAAGCTTTTCACTAATCTTATAAACAACAAGGACTGCCATGTTATATTAGAAATAGAAGTATTTTTTCTTTCAGCTTCATCACATAGAATAGATACAGTAAACATTTGCAGATTTCTGAGTTGGTTTTTTTTTTTTATGTCAGAGAATCACAGAATGGTTTGGATGGAAGGAACCTCAAAGATCATCCAGTTCCAATCCTCCTGCCATGGGCAGTACCTTTCTCTATATCAGACTACTCAGAATCCCACTCAGCCTTGGTCTTTAACACTTCCAGAGATGGAGAGACCACAATCTCTCTGGACAACCTGTTCCAGTGCCTCACCACCCTCACAGTACAGAATTTTTTCTTAATTTCTAATCTAAACCTGCCCTCCCTTAACTTAAGGGCATTCCCTCTTGTCCTATCAATACATGAAAAGCCCCTCTCCAGCATTCTTGTACACTCCCTTTAGGTACTGGAAGGTGCTGTAAAGTCTTCCCAAAGCCTTCTCTTTCCCAGTCTGAAAATCCCCCAGGAATTGAGGAATGAGGAAGCCTGCCACTGGAGAGGTGCTCCAGCCCTCCAATCATCTTAGGTTGTCCTCTGGAATTGCTCCAACAAATCAACTTCTTTGTTGTGTTGGGTCCCCACAGCCAGACACAGCCCTGCAGGTGGGGTCTCTCCAGAGCAGAGGGGCAGAATCCCCTCCCTGGCCCTGCTGCTCTGGATGCAGCCCAGGACAGGATTGGCTTTTTGAGCTGTGAGTGCCCATGATGAGTTTTTCAGCCACCCTCCCTCCCAAGACTTTCTCCCCAGAGCTGTTCTCAATCCACTCTCTCTCCAGCCTGCACCTGTGCTTGGGATTGCCCGGCCTTGCACTTGCTAAACTTCTTGTGTATGTATGGACAATGAAAAGATATAAATTTATATTTATATATGTATATATATATATATGTTTTCATTTATAATATGCACAATTAAAGGATATAAATATATGATGAGCANGAAAGAAAGAAAGAAAGAAAGAAAGAAAGAAAGAAAGAAAGAAAGAAAGAAAGAAAGAAAGAAAGAAAGAAAGAAAGAAAGAAAGAAAGAAAGAAAGAAAGAAAGAAAGAAAGAAAGAAAGAAAGAAAGAAAGAAAGAAAGAAAGAAAGAAAGAAAGAAAGAAAGAAAGAAAGAAAGAAAGAAAGAAAGAAAGAAAGAAAGAAAGAAAGAAAGAAAGAAAGAAAGAAAGAAAGAAAGAAAGAAAGAAAGAAAGAGAAAGAAAATCCCATAAAATAAAAAAACATTAAGGCCCAAATCTCAGTTAATACAACAGCAGTATAAAATCAAAGCAAGCAAATAAGCAGTAAGAAATAGATGAAAGTTCTAGCAATGAAAAAAACATTCATCCTTCAAGACACATTTTTTATACTTTCATGTATTAAACATTGGAATCAGTCTCGCAATTAAACAAAACTTCTTAAGAATATTAAAAATGCATAGTTCACATTGACTCTAAGGAATGAAGAGGATGACAAGAGAGTGAAAAAGTAACACTTAAAAATTAAGAACACTCTTTACATGTGTTCTCCTCTTTTTAAAAGAATAAAAAAGTCAGGATTAGATTCATCAAAGCAGGGTTTTTTCCCCAAAATTTGAGATTTCGCTACTTTAATAAGCTACTACAACAGACATTGAACAAGCAGATGCAAGTATATAACTTGTAAGACATTATTTGATCAGAATGAAAACATTAAAATACTTTTCAGTTTTAGCACTTTTGCTCTGCTGATACACCTAATTTTAGGCCTATCAGACAAAAGAACTAAAAAAATTACACTATATTAGAGAATAGAATATATCCATTCAGACAGATACAAACTAACAATACAGCAGCTGAAATCATCTTCAGTGCATCTTCAGCATGTGATATATGCAGCCCTTACAGCATTAAAAAAAAAATAAAAAGCTAAATAAAAATTGTAGCATCCTTGAGACACTGGCAAACATAAGCTTCACTCTCCTGATAGGAAGTCATCATATACACTATCCATGGACTTGCACTTGAACTACAAACCCATTCATCTTTGATGTCTTCTATTCCATTTGTTCACCTGCTAAACTCAGTGACTGCACTAAAAAAGGGCACTATATTGCCAGGATATCCAAGCTCTTTTCAGAACTGTGTGACAGCTTGTTGCAAACTGCATATTCCCTCCTTCAACAGTCCTGGAACTAGCTCCTTCTAGAGATGGAATGATTTATAATATCACTGATCAGTCTCCACATGCAAGTCCTTTTAATAAGGAAGAAATTACTGGCTAGGATCACAGCTCTATTGCAGATACATTAAAAGTCTGAGCACCCTGATGGCACTGAGGCATGGAACAATCTTTGCAACATTTCTGCTTTCTAGGTTACTGCTTTTAAAGCACAGAGACACTCACCACTTATCCTGTGGCAAGTTTAAGGTTATGCTGCCTTTGACTTCATCCCCAAAGCGCAGATAGCCTAGGGTGGCCAGTGAGATGTACAATACCATGACTATTCCCATCCCAATGTTCAATGCCAGCGGGAAACGTGTGGTGTCCTTCATTCTGTTTTCCAATGGCAGTACCTGGAAATACAGGAAGAATCAATCACATTTTATGTTCTCAGAGTAAAGCTACTTGTCTCCCCTCTTTCAATGACAACTTCCAAAATTTAGGTGATTTTATAAATAAGATTATTCTACAATAATGTTTTACCACCTGGATGGTCACAATGTTTTATGTACTCAATAGAAATACTCGGTTATTGAAAAGCACATATTTTGGTTGGAAAAAATATCAGTGTGGAATTATAAAGCAATATTTATAGGTTAGAAAAACTGTCAAGAGAAACTTAAGGTGTCCAGATGAAAATACATAACCAATGAGAGTAACATGAATTTTCTTGTGAAACAAAGTTTTTCAGAATCAAAAGATATTTCTCCTATTCCTGTCAGGTATGTCTACACTGTCAGCATCCATCACAGACAAACCTACTGACACACAAGCTCAGCCTCAGCCCTCCCAGCAAGAAATCTGGAGTCCATGACTACCAGAACGCAATCCCATGCTCTTTTTCATCTCTCTGACAGAAACAGGGCCAGGCACACTAAGCACTGCTTTTCCTAAGCAGAGTGCTTTGAGCATCACATAGTCCAGCCTTCTCACTGGGCCTGCCATCACTTCCAAGTGAAGACACAGGTGTTGCAATCATTACTGCATGAAGTTTGCTGGAGAGTGCCTTTTCACTCAGTAAGTTCCAACTTATGTTTTTGGACACCCAGACAAAGTTTCCAGGCAAGGCAGTAAAACCAAGTGACAAGTTCACATATTGTTCTTCACACCCTCACCTTCACCACCAAAACAGATCCTTTTACATCATTAAAACACCAGCTGAAGTTACATGGATACTCCTAGACAAGCACACTTTCCCCAGCTCTTTCAGGAGAACTCTACAGTCATCTCAAATACTCAGTATGGGATATAGTCCAAGATTAAGACACCTAATACTGTATGTCTACATCTAAGCGAAGCATCTAAGCTGCTATAGATGCCTTTGGATTTTAGCATTTATATTTTTCATATATTTGTAATCCTGCAATTCTTCAGGGTATAACTCTAAACTCCATATAGCATGTCAGCTACTGCTTTCCCTGGTCAGGCAAAACAGTTCCTCTCTAGGCCTAGGAATCAAGGACACCTCCATATCTCAGCCCTGAGAGATGTAAACAAAAGTGAGTTGGGGGGTGGGAAACGACTTCATTACCTGAAGCTGTAATTGGAAAATCAACCCCCAATATGTAAATGGACCAAACTTATAAAAGTATGGAAACCCATGACCCACCATCCATTTTTGGGTCTAGCCCCTGGGTGAGCTTCGTCTGCTCTAAATGTACCTGAAGGCCCTTTAATAAATATAACTACTTTTTATTCTCTTCATTTTGTCTGGCCTCTGTTTTTAGGTAGTCACAAAAAGGCATCACTATTATGAAGCTAGGTAATTAGGATCTAGACAATACAGGCAGTGGAATAAAGCTCATAGATCAGCTTATCCTTCAGCAGACTTTCAGGTTATATTTGATGAACAGCATGGCACTGTTAATTAAAGAAACTTGTCATCCCTGGTTAGCACTTATGTCATATCTAATACAGACAAACAATCTCAGTGCAACAGGGTTGCCCTGTAAAAGCTACTGTTCATCAAACAAAATTGCTTTTTAATTGACTGAATATTTACTATTTAAGCAATATGAGTTATGAAAAAATCAGATTTCATCCACTAATTAACTAACAAATTGATATATCTGAATTGCTGGCATATTGTTTTCTATAGGGTAATTACTCCTTTCCTCCTAGTCATCCACTGTCATTTACTTCCTGACTTGTAGTAGCACAGCATCACTGCCAGTCTATCCCACATGGCCCTATTTCTCCTATATTTGAAATTCCAAAGAAGTAATTTTATACTTGGGAACCAAGAGGTCCCTAAAAAGGTGCACATTTAGAGGCAATTTTAATTCTATTCAATTACAATGCATTATACACATTGACTTCTTTATATATTTCAGAGCCTCCACTGCTGATGTTGTTCCTCCAGAAAAGAACCTGAGCTTGGACTGTAACTTGATCTGGTGGGGAATGCAAAATTTAAACAAAGAAGAGTTTCAAAAATTAAATCAATTTTTAAATGAGAGTTGAGCAGCAGGAAGAATACAAAAAGAGACGTGGTCTCTAACAGACTCTGACCAGGATATCTGCCCTTTTAGTCTTTTTACATTTCAACAAAGTTCTTTTCAGAGACAGACAAGATTACCATAGAATTGTCTATCTGAAAATTAGCTCATAAATAAAGACTAGTGGCACATAGTATGTTCAATGAGCTTGAGTCCAAAGGAAGCATTAAAATTTTCTTTTTAAATTTCTAATGACACTGAAGTTTTTTATCTTTAGCATTTAAACCCAACCAGTTTAGCATTTAAACCCAGAAGACTTGTGTTTCTCCAAGAAAACAAAAATTTTAAAAAATTAAAGACAATTTAAAATCATTATAGGACAATGCTCTTAAGCATAAACACTCTGCTTTTTAACTATCCACTAAACCAAGTTTACTTGTTAAATGCAATTACATAATTTCCTGTATACTTACAAGTAAATCAGAATAAAACACACCCATTTAAACTCAGGTTCTCATATCATCATCCTCTCTTTAATGTTACTAATTTCATTCTTTTGCTGGGTTTAAGGAAATGAGACACTAAAAAATATATAAGATAATAAGACTGTTGGTGAGAGACATATCAACACATGTAGATCTTGAAATTATATTTCAAAATGCTAGTTCCTCCTGGCTTATCCTTGAGTTAGTATCAGGACTACATGTGCCTCCAGGCTGAGGATGCTAATGCAGCCTCTCCTGCATCACTCAGTCCAGCTGAGAGTGTCCCTTCCCAGCTCAGCATGAGCCTGCCCAGGTTCCTGTCTGAGCAGCAGCAGCAATCTCAAGACAGTCATCACTGCAGGAGATGCTTCCCTCAGTAAACCTGATCCCCAAAGAAATTATGCAAAGAACTTGAGCCAGGTTTTATAGAGTATCCACCTACTCCAGAGAAGCTAAAAAGTTCTGTAACTCACAGGATTACCATGATGCCAGCCAACAACCAAGTACACGTGTATTACACAAACACTGCTCCCTGAGCTGTTGAAGTCCATCAGCATCCAAAAGATCAGTGGGGTGTTCAAAAGGAGACAAAGGCTGCCTGCAGATATGATGTGAGCCAGTGCTTGTTCTGACACTGAGTCACTGGTGGGCAGCTACTGGATAGATCTTCACTGTAAAACTTCTTTCCAGTCTCTGCACAATTCCTCTTGCAATGACTTCAGAAAACCTAACATTTCATCTGAATGCAAGAGACAAGGTTCTTTTCACAAATGCTTCTTTAGCTCTGGTTTTATTGTTTCCTTTCTGGAACCAGGAGGTGAGTTAAGATTCAGTTTCAAAGACATATTTTTTAACCTTTTTATTTAATGATTCTCTTCTGTGCTGCTGATTGTCGTGCTGTGCTTCCTTCAAGCTCTTTCTCCTTCACTTCACACTAGTCCCAGTCATAGCCCTAAACACCTATGAAGTCAGATATCTTAGACCAAGCTTATTCTTTCCATAATTTCCCTATTTCCATCATTTTTTTTTCTCCTCACTGAATAAACTCTCCATCATTTCTCTGTCACCTGCTTCACAGAGCTTTTCCTATTATTTTTGAGACATTTGCACACGTCAGTACTATTATACTCCTTGAAACGTAATACTAGGTTCTTTTAGCTACAATCAACCTTTGGATTTTTAAAATTGCAAAACAAGCACAGTACATCTTGATTTCATCCACCAAACAAATTCATAAGTACCCATAATTAACTGGCAAGGAATCATAACTGAATGTTTGAAATAACCTGGCTAATCTGATATCATCCATTATGCAAAGTGCTTTCCCCTTCATTTCAAGCTGCTTGAAGTAGGTATAAACATCCCCAGTAACACCATTGCCTCCTCATTCCTTGCCTTGAATATCCTGCTACACTCACAGTCTTCTTGCAAATAAGCTGCAGGGGTCTGCCTAATTTTAATCAGAAATCTCTACTGTACTTTTCATATAACTCCACAGAAAAAAAAAAAACCACAAGAGAATTTGACCTGCAGGCAATCGATAAACTTTCATTTCATTTTCATAGCCACTGAAAGCTAATCTTGTAATGGGTAGCTTAAGAGCAGACATGCTTAATATTTAAATACATATAGTCAACTTTCTATTTCTCAGGAAATCCCACTAAAATTGCCATCCTTTCTCCCCTGCACTTGTAAAATAAGTATTTCAGGTAGACAGATATAAGGAAGTTTTGACTAGCTTAAGCTAGAGACAACTCAAGAATTTTGGAAAATTAAAACCAATATATTTATCAATTTACTCAGGGAAAAAAAAATCCATCTCTAATCATGCCCTACAGCAGCAAAATAAAGCTCTGTTCACTCAAAGCAAAGAAGTTGGTATCAAAGGTATTCAAGATATGTAAACTTAAATTCTACTACCTAACCACCAAAGACAAAATATTAAATCCTCAGCAAATCAATGAAGTGCAGGCCCTGGTCCATTCCTTCTGTCTGCAGAAGGTACCAATGAAATCATCTGCTCACTGAAAGGTGGATTTACAACCACACAGCCTATGGGGAAACTGTCTGCAGAAAAAGTATAGTTACATCAAGTAAAATAACAATAACAACATATATCATTATTACATTGCCATGTTTGCTTGATTGTCCTAGCACATCTCCTCTTGCACTGCACAGAAAAAAGCCCATGCAATATTTTGAGCAACAGGCTTCTATTCCATCCCTTTTAAAAACATTTTTAAAGCTCACTCTCTTTAGTAAGCTACAGAACATCACTATTTGGAACACGTACAATAAACAATCCAATTTTCCTTAACAGAACCCTTATGACTGCAAACAAAAGGGCAGCTACTATTACCCAAGGAAAAATGCAAGCCAAATGGTGACTGTACATCCATTTTTATAGTAGAAGTTTTTTTATATGAAATAAATAAATCCAGAAGACAAGTTCTCACTAAAGAACACACTACCTTCTGAAATCTGCTGAGCAATACCAATCACTCCAAAAACCAATCTCCCCAGATCCCAGTAAAGCCCCTTTCCACTTGTTTCACCAGGAAAAAGAATTACTCACCTACAGAAAAATCCCAATTCTGATGGTCTTGATTTAACAATGCTTGAAGGAATTGTGTAAATCTTACTTAGTTTGCCACCCAAACCTTGCATTTTCTCCAGGGGTTCTTTTTTTTCTTTTATTATGTTCAAGAGTTGATTTATCACTTCATTATTATGTTTATTTAAACTTTAGCTTGCTCTGAAATTTAACAGAAGCTCTGTAAGTTTGTATATTATCTCCTATGTGACTTTGTGAACAAAATCCAAAAAATTTCTCTCCGATGTGTACTGAAAATGATAAAGCAGCATTTTTCTTCAGTCATCAATATTTTTAAACATTTTTAAATATTTGTCCTGTCAAAATCACTGAAGTGTTATATGCTTTGCTGGCCTTTACAACAGTATATAATTTTATCCAATAAATGATATACATTAATAGAAAATTATGTTTTCTAATTTATCAGACAGTTCCAGCCCCCAGTCACTTGGACTGCAGCCTACAGACTACACAGCACTACGGTCTAACATGTTCTGTATAAGTTATGCTACTGTCAAAATTTCTACAAGTTAAGTGATAAAAGAAAAATTTACTTAGAAATGCAAGTGTTGATGGCGAGTATATTTCAATCTACTGCAATAATACATAAAGATATAGTACATGATTGTGTATTTCTGGACTCTTTCTGACTCAGGAGGTAAAAATGAAATTTCCCAAAGCTGCAATGGCACTTAAATGTTTATGCCAGCCAATGATCAAACGCACACTGAATTTAAGTCCCCTCAAAATAAGTTTGTAATTGTTACCCTCAACCATAAGTAATGATTACTAAGTTCTCACCTATCCCTACCTGCTTCTTCGTAGGCAAAAGAAAAAAAATTACAAACTTCCATCTGTTTCAATGTAAGTGGTTTAAAATAAAATGTCTTCCCAAAAGGTGCTTTATCTGAAATAAAAGGCTCCTCCACTCCTATCTTGCTTTAGCTTCTAAAGGGATATACATCAAAGTATACACATATTGCAAAGTCCTGCATGGGGTTGTGCAAATTCCATTACCGGAGGAGTGAAAAAATAAATTAGAATGGTTTCTACTGAGGATTAATGAGTATGAAAGGAAATAAATGGGATTAAGGACCTACAAAATTTTATAACTCTAAATACAGAAATTTCTCTGCCCTGGGATAATGAGTCTTGAAAATACAGCCATGTACACTCCTGGATCAACAGTTAAAAAACAACAGGACCCCAGCACAGGAAGTGTTTTGCATGTCACATCTTACATTTAACATGGCCATCATTGAAAGAAATAACCATCCAATTCTAAAAAAAAAAAAAAACCCAGTCAACCCAAACAGAAAGGAGAGAAGACATTGAGGATTTTACTTTTCTTAGAACAGTCCCATACACTCCAGCCTCCCCTGAGGGCACACCACCTTGACAGCTGCACTACTCCTCCCCTTTCCTGTGAAACACTCCCACAGCTCAAGCACAGCACAAGTCAAAGGATACACAAGGACAAGTTGAAGAACACACACCTCATCACTTCCTGCTATAATCTTCTCATTCCAAATGCCTTCCTCATTACAACATTTTCCCCTTCCACCTCTCCCATTTCTTTCAAGATTCTTTCTTCTACTGCTCCTGACAAATCAGTATAATTTTTCAACCACAATGTTTATTAGGGAGCCATTACTGATGTCTGCAGAAGTGTGCAGTAGTACATTATTACAGCTCTTAACTCTGGGAGAACACGTATCAAGAAAAAATTTTTGGTTTAGGAAAAGTATTCTTCAGTGAACATCCAAGAACATTATTGAGTGAAAAATTTCTTTGACAAAATGGTAGGTCTATTAATACCTAGTATTTTCAGCCATATAATAAAATAACATTTTTTTCCAACTGTTGTCTCCATCATCCTTGATTCAATAAATGTAAATTCATGATTTACAACAGATTTAACTTTAAAAACAAATATGTTGGCAAAATATTTAATGAGGTAAACTAGAACTTAAACTTTATTTATTGTTACATATAGACACAAACATGTACACATACTGCAATTCTACCTTCATCAACGAAAAAGCTTGCACACAGCCTGTTATAGATGGTAAAGTTAAGATGCTGCTGATTAAATGACAGACATCAAAGCCTAAAATCAAGGAGGCAAATATTTATTCTAGCTAGCTGCCCTCTCCAGGAAAAGTTATTAACATTTCTGCATCTTCAGGGTTATATTCAAAAACTTTGTCACGTCATGAAGACTTACATTTAAATACTCTTAGATAATTCCATACACTGCAGGTAGGTACTCACTCAGAACGTAAGAGAAAGGAAATCTTATCCAACATCACAACTAAGTTCAAAAAAGCTGCAGCTTAGAAGACTTACAGAACAATGGACCAGGGGAACAAAAAATCTGGCTCCAAAAAAACAAAATAAACTGGATAAATATTCCTGCCTTGTTGCGGTGCATCTAAGGATGCCCTTAGATGATTCCCTGCCAGGTTTGTCAATCATTCCTCCTTTCCACATCCTGTCCCCTGATGAGTGCTGCCTGCCAGCCCTGGCATTCCAGAAGGGCGTCGAGTGGTTGGCAGGATTCAAAAGATGCTTCCCACCCCCGGAGTGACATTGGGCCATCTAAATGTCCTCCGCCCCCTACATACCTGATTGGTGCTCACCTGTGTTCCTTCCCTCCCCCTCTCCCCCTGTTAAAAGGCCTGGCCTGCCATGTGGTCGGGATTCTTTTGGAGCAGTTACTGGACTCAGAGGCCCCAGGGCCAAGAATAAAGCTCTGAACCAAAACCCTCCATCAGAATTGGCTCCTTTCCTTCACCTCGCTTTGAAGCCTCTCAGTGGAAGGTAAACCTGAGCTCCTGCATGCCTGGACTTGTCTCCAAGCCCTCAGCTGTAACATACTGGTAGATGTGGTGCCACTGGGGTGAAAACACCAGTGCTACCACACAGGCAAGCAGCGAGGGCCAGCCAGCACAGGCACAACCTCCTGGTAATATTGGACCGAACCCCAATACTGCCTGAAATCATTTAACTATGCTTCTTAATTATATGTAATATCAGCATAAGTAGTATGTGCATCACTGTGCCTCTACTGCATGTATAATTAAGGCAGATAAGTCTTCCATCTAAGACAGGGTCACATCTAAAAGGAAAATTAGCTTCTGTACCTCACTGAAGCTGTGTCTCGGACCCCAAAACCCTGCTGCCATAAACTGGCAAGGCAGAGCACAACAACTTGGTACTCTGTCACTCTCGCTCTTTGCCCCCTTCTCCAAAGTCACCAACCACATAATGATTAAAAAAAGTTTCAGGCAAGTAAGAAGCAAACTTAAAATGCCTTTGTTTTGCAACTGTGTAAATGCATGTATATCTTAAGTTTTCTAAGGAAAAATAAACATTTGAATGTTACAAGTATGTGTGTGGAATGCTGCCTGAAAGGAAGTTATCCTAGGGGGCCTTCTGTTTGTGTCATTAAGAATTGCCTTTAAAATAAGAAGTAATGAAAGTACAATATGTACAAACAAATGGTTCTCCAGGGTGAAAGCCAGTTTCTCCATTCTCAGGAAGTGCACATTACTGGTATGGAATATTTAACTTGATAAAGAGGTGATATCAAGTTGTCTGATAGTTTATCAACATTCATCTGAATGGGGCAGGTGTATATTTTTTACAGTTTCTGATACAACATCTTTTTATCTGCTGTATCTAACAACATTCTCTGTTTCTAACACATTTGTCCATAATAGTTGCCTGATTTTGCACAGTAGCAACAACACACTTCTGGCTGATACAACATCCCAAGTCCACACTTATCATGTATGTTTAGCAGTAGGTCATCTCCACAGTCATCAAATCCAGTCACCTACACATGCTTGTTCAAATACAAAAACATCCTCAGAGAACTCCTACCTTTCCTATTTTGAGGATACAAGCCTTTGCATCATCTCAAAAGAACACCAATGGAACTGATATACCTTGGTCCAAAAAGTTGATGCCACAAGTAGATTTAGATGATGTCATGTCACCTGTTAAATGTCTGCTTCTGACAAATGCAGTCTGGTCTTAAGGACAAGAGAAGCATGCAATTAGGTTGTTTTGGTTTTTTTTAAAGGACAATACTAATCTGTCAGAAGAGTTTTTGACAATGAGACGCTTTTATCTCAAAGCCACAGGCCTAACAAGCTCATCTGCATTACTTTCAAAATCCAAATAATGACATTTTAAAATGATAATCCACTTAGTTTTCTCTTTTTAAATCTTCTGGAATTGGTTAGCTGCTGCCTAATGTGATTCCAGAGCCTGTCTTCTGGTATACAAATACCACCCTATCTTCAGCTGCAAAGCTGTGATATCCAAGTTCAAAAGCAGTTTGAATAGACATCTTCAAGTAATAGGCCAAAATATAAGGAGTCTTATTTTCCAAACCTGAAATTAGTGTTGGAAAGTAATGTTTTTCTCTTCACAAAGCTAATCTGTCTGCAGCACTCAACAGGAGGGAAAAAATCATACTCAATTGTAAAAACCGTAGTTAACTTAGCGTATTTATATGGAACAGAGAAGGAAAATTATATTTCTTGTTTAAATGTTATGATTCTATTGCATCCTTTTTTCTCCTGTAGCTTATTACAAAATACCACTTCCACATTTGGATTTGTTATTTTATATCTAGAACTAGAAACCCAACCAGACTTTTGACGCAAAATGTTCATTAGGTGTAACTGGTATTACATAAGCACAACATTATGCAAAGCTATTACCTGCACATGGCAATGCTACAGACAGAGCCAAGCCTGAAGGCGTTGGTTTAAACTCTTCTAAAAAGGGCGTTCAAGACTCTTAACTTCATTTTGGGCAAACTTAGTCTGAAGTTACTTTTAATTCAGTAACAAAATCTCACATTAACTTTGAAACCAAACTCATCTTTGGAATATGAAAGAGGCACACAAACACGGTTTTTACAAAATAATGTTACATGCTCTGTGAAAGATGCCTTCACTCTACTACGTCATACCCTGCTCCTGTATTCAAGAGGTAGCATTGGCACTCTCTTCTGTTCTGTGGCCTGAACACCAGCCCTGTGATTTTCCAGGCAGCATCATCTGGCACAGGGAACCCACAGCCAGAGAGAACCCAACTATGGAGGGAAAGCAGCAGCTGCAGAATCTCCCAGCCCCAGCACAGTCCCGTATTCAAAACGGTTCACTGAGGGCTGAATACACATTTTCTCCACTTCCAAACTTTCAACATTCTGCCTGCTGAACTGAAATCTTCACTTGAAAGCTTAAACAAAATCGAGTATCTTATATGTTTTGTTGCATCCACTTAAGAGTACTGCATTTCTATTGTCACTGCTGTTCCACAAAATCTAGAGTTGTCACCAGTCAGTAGGATTTTCACAAGGTCACCCCAATGATCTTAAAATCTAAACGTACAAATGCTGAAATCCCAAAACAACTCTCAAAACTATGAATGGTAACCCCGAGACTGACAGTACTGAGCTCTCAGCTGCTGTTTGCTGACTCGGGGTCACTGGGTGCCCCTGCTGCCAACTTCTCCTGTTCCCATAATAATGATCCCCACCCTGCTGTCAAGACAGCCATCATTTGCAGCAGCAAACTTAGACCAATCTGCAGTAACCTTGTTTTTACAGGCATCTCTAACAGGCAGCAACTAAATGAATAGCACAAGTAACTGACTGCAGCACTTCTTAATCCTATTACAAGCATCACTCAGAGTGTAGTATGAATTAACATTGATCAGCTCTTCAATTGCACTAACCTTATTTCTGCTACAGCAGTTGTAGCAACAAAAAAAAATTTGCCTGGACTTCAGCAAAATGACAAAATTGTTCAAACCTCCCATCAAATAAGAGTCTAGACTGCTCTCACAGGCAGATATGAACAGTTTAATTCAACACATTAATATAATCAATTCATCATTTTAATTGTTTATACAAACAATTTAATGAAAAATATCTCAAAATAGTTTTATAACATTGCCTGATGAAATGTTTAAACTAGCTCTTAGTATTACCCAAGTGCTACTTTGTAGGCATTGCTTTGATTTCTTTGAAATTCTATATTTCAGTTATAAATAGTCCACCATTGAGTCAGTACAGACTCAAGTCAGTAAAACTGAGGTTCTTCAACTCTATTTATTTAGGGATTGACTACAGTCAAAGCAACAACATTCCAAATTCCATACTGATGATCTTCTTATAACACTATGACAACTAATCAGTCCTAAGATAATCATAGATTTCAACTAAAACCCATGTTCATACACTCACCATCTTAAGACAAACTTGGTCTCTCAAGATCAAGAAGAAAATTCTAGTACAAATCTGCTGAATCATTGCAGCTCTCTGAAACATGTTCCATTTAGTGAACAGGTTCTCTGTTTTATTAGTGTCACTAATTTTTATTAGTTACTAATGAACTATTGTCATATTTTAAGCGATGACAAGTGCCAAACCAAAAGAAAAAAAAATAAAATATATATATTATTTTGGAATAATGGGATGAAAAAAATCTCTAACAAACATACTGAAGGCAGTGTTCCTCTCTTTCCAGGTTCTGCTTAAGATGACTGCACCAGCCCAAAATCTCAAAATTTCACTGTCCCTTTTCATAACACCCAGTAATCTGGCAGCTCTCAAGATGAGAATTGGCATGACACACATTCAGAATCAAGGAGAAGGAAAAATGAGACCTCAAAACTGTTTCAGGCCAACTTATTGTATAAAATTAAGCAATCAAAATCAACTTTTCTGAGAATTAAGACCTTAAGGTTTCTGTTTGTAATGCTATGTTCAGACAGCTTCGTAGTAATATGAGATATTTGCAAGACACTCCAGAACAGAATCTAAAATCAAGTCTCTAAAAACAAGACCAAGATTACATAAATCCATTTTAAATGCCTGCAGTCAGACAGAGTAGACTAAGGAGCCAACCTAATTAAATAGAGCTTTTTTTTTCCTTACCAGAACAACTCAACCACATGGATATAGGAATGACAATAAGATGGGGTAAAAAGTTACCACATTTCAGCTACACAACAGGTTTATGATGGTAATTTCCTGAGCTTTAATAACTAGTTATCAATTAAGTCATTCACCAAGAGTTATATTAAATATTAATTATGTAAAAAGAGGAAATGTTTTGTTTTGCTTTGCTTCGTTTATCTTTTTTTTTTATTTCATGCTTCAACAATTTGGTTTAGTTCTGATTATTCAAACATATGAAATTGTTTCTTCTTCAAATCTTCTCTTTAGTGCATGCAAATACAGCACAAGCACGTGCAGCAAACATTCTGCATGCCCAAAATATCCCTGAGGCAGGCACACCTTAATATCATTCTCCACGTGAGGAACAGACATTAAGCTATAGATTTTCACTTTCATTTCAGTTTGTAAAGGGAGCCATGTTATATTAATGGTTTTGTGTAATGTAAGCACACACACAAAATGTATTGAACCAGAATAAACATAAATATTTAATTAGTTTATAAACACTAATAACAAGGTGAAAACGTAGCCATGCCTTCCATTTGCTTTGAAGAGGGACTACATTATGACCAAGTAAAAAATAGACAGTCAATGCAGAAATACATATAATACTTATATAATGCTAATATCTAATAACATAAAGTAGTATTTTTACATTTTAAATGCACAAATAGAATAAACTCTACATCATTAGCGTCTTGAATAAAAGAGAGAAAAAAAAAATCTAGAGTTGTTAAAGGTGTCCTTAGTAACAACCAGCGAGTCAAACAAGCAAATGCTCAGGGCAGTTCTTTAAAAGGTTCACATAAGAACTCAATATTGCTACTACTACTGATGTAAATTTAAAGAGCTGTCTAATTTGGGCTCTAACATGCCAGAAAATAATTACCACAAACCAATTCCCTTCCTATAATTCAATAAGCTACTGCTACCAAATGATAAGCCTTCACCACCTTCCTGAGGCTTCCTGAGGACTCCCTGGCTACAAACACCTGTGTGCTGTGAGCCTGAGCAACCCTGGTACAACTGGGACATGCATCAGATCTACTGTGCATGACACACTCAGCAAGTGCAGTCTGTCCCAGGCAGACTACATTACCTAAAAGTAACAAGCTTAGTCCAGTCTGGTTCTCTGAGCCTGGGGAGGTTCTTTTGCCCAAGACTTGTAGGCATCAAATAATCTCAGACAAACAGCTGATATCCTATAATGAAACTTCCAGATGACAAATGGAAAGATGTTCAGATACACTCAGATATATGGTAGCTAAACCTCTGCTTCCATCAGTTCATACGTGAAAAACAGTGGGAAATAGTCTG
Source organism: Thryothorus ludovicianus (assembly GCA_013397245.1). Classification (NCBI taxonomy): domain Eukaryota; kingdom Metazoa; phylum Chordata; class Aves; order Passeriformes; family Certhiidae; genus Thryothorus; species Thryothorus ludovicianus. Next base: position 1,036,239 of record VZTB01018007.1, read on the forward strand.
AAAACACAGCACTTACCACACCGATTCCTTCAAAAGCAAATACTGCAGTCCCAAAAAACAGTGGGTATTTCTTCCAGCCAACCATAGGAGGCAGTTTTCGAGGATCTGCTAGATCCTGAAGAAAACAAAGCAAAACAGTGCATTAGCACTTCCTACAATTTTGCTTGATGCATTATGTTACAAAAAAAAAAACTCAGTACATGTTGACAGTGGTGTATATGTTGCTATTTACAATCCTTGGTTTTCCTCCCTTAGTTCTTTATGCACATTTATAGCCACCTTCCCACACAGAAACTTGCAGAGGCATTTATTCTAGGTTCTATCACTGTCACTAGAAGTTTGCACATTTAAAGTATCACACTGGTGTGTATAAGGGAGCATCAATTAAAACAGAAGGGAAAGCACCCATCTCAAGTCTTCTGCGAACTTCTCTGTGTACTGCTCTTTCTAACCTGCTTTCATACTGCACAGATATTCCTCATAACCATGAGAGACTCTAAAAGAACATCTCTTTAATACAAGCCAAAGTCCTGCAGAATGATTAATTACTATCTTACCCAATTTTTTTCATAGCTTCTCCTGCCTCCTTGCTCAGTCTGTGTCTCTCATTGCCCTTCTCCCCATGCTGCACTTCCCACTCATCAAAATACATATTTTTATTATCTTAAATTAAGATGCCTCAAATACAAAATAATACTGCCTTTCAGAAATTGTCAGTCAGTATATATCTATCAGAAACCAACTGCCACATTGAACAAACATAACCTGCCACACTGAACAAAACAGATAATAAACTTTTTTATACTCACTCTAACAATATACTGGTAAATAATCACCAGGCTGACAGCCATGGACAGATTGGCAAGCAACGAAAGGAAGGACAGGCTCTTAAGGTCACGGATGAAGACCAGGAGGACGAGGAATGGCAGGAAGCACAGCATGTATATCCTTAAATCAATATTCCTTTTCTCAGAGGAACTGCTAGCAGCACTAACATTCATGGGAGCAATCTTACTTTCCAAGAATCCTTCGTGGACCTTTATTAAAACAACCAAACAAAACCAACATGTTAAACAGTGGTCCAGTGAGTATCTGGTCACCGGGCTGTTTTCCTATAGGGAAGTTTGTCTCTCTTTTTCACCTGGAGAGTGACAGGAATTTTGAGATCCCTGTACATGTACTCTCTCTACAGAGGGGAAGACAAGGCACTTCCAGCAAGTGTTTCATACTTAAGGCAAATGATGAAATCAGGGCTTGAAAGCATCATTATCCCAACACTGACTAAAGAGTAAATTCACACTTGCAGTTTAAATCACAGTCCTTTCAGAAAGGGAAAGTTTGGTAAACTGGAAGCAAGCCAGACACATCTGGGCTCAAATCTTAGGAGTCTGAATTTTCCTAGGGAGAGTAAGGGGGTTAGATGATAAAATGCTATTGCACCTGACTAACAACTTTTGCCTTCACCCTGCTCATCATAGCAGCATATAAAATACTGTTAGAATATGAACATGCCTTTCATTTAATTCAAATGAATTTTTTCATTCTTCACTTTTTTATTAATGAACATTAACTCAACTTTAAAAACCATGAGCTCTGATAGAACTGAGAGCCCTGTATCCAATAAACTGATATAAATTAATGTCTATAAATTACAAGTAGTAAAAAATGTTTAAGTGCATAAGGTGTTTTTGTACATAACATTACAATAGTTGCCTGTAGTGCAAATCAGAAGATTGAGTATGGGACTATTCATGACTCTCATTGCTTCTTTCGGGAAAAGTCACTGTGGCTGCAACTGCCAAAAATTTGTTTTGTGGAAACGTACACAGCCATCTGTGCTGTGTGCACACGACAATCAAAACATCCAGAGCTGGTGGTTATTCTGCTTGCTGGAAAATGAGAACAGTTCCATTTGTTTCAAATCATGTTGTTTCCCTTAGGTAACCTTCTCTACCATTGCATTCACCATTTTACAGATTAGCCTATGACTGCACTTAATCTGCTCATGCTGCACAAAGCCTTCGGCTTGATGGCTACAAAAAGATATCTAGACAGTGAAAAAAAAATTCCTTATAGCACAGAGACAAACAAAAATGCTAAACTGATATATAACTGAAATAACTCACTTGATTTCCACTTTTTCAAACAATCCACAAATTCAGGAAAAGAGCATTAACTTAAAACTACTCTGTCTGTAATCAAAAGCACTGTACTTTTTTTTTTCACAATGAAAAAGGGAAACCTAAATGATACAATTCTGCAACCACATGTTTTCCAGAAATCTCACTTTATATGAAAATATCACTGGTCATTATGGAAACACTGATGGTTTCTACCTTGCAAGAATCTGAAGTGTCACTTGCAATACGTTTAACGTGTGAGAGTTTTCATTAAAACACCATTTTTAGAAACCTACAAAGAAGTTCTAATTACATTTAGAATTGAATTCATACAGCTACAATAACTCAACTTTGCCAAGCAATAAGTCAAACACTTAACCAACTTACTTCTCTAATGCCACATGAAGTAAAGCTCTCTGTGGAAGTTTCCTGCTTTCCCACCATACTTAAAACAGAAATACAGAACAAGCACTTTAGGCTTTTCACTTTAACAGGTCTGCATGCGTTTGCAGGTAGCCAGAGCTGCTCTGCACACACAAGGACACATAAAAGAGCTTCTACGAACCACGAAGTGATTTGAGCACATAAACTCTCTGTTACAACAAACATTTAGCCCAGCATGTCTTCAATTTATCTTCAAATATCTCTAGCCTGATAAGCTATGAGAAAAAACAAATAAAACATTTATTCCTTAAAAAACCCAAATCAAACAAAAAAAACTAGCAGGCAAGATACAGTTCTGGTTCTAAAATACATTTTTACAGTACCACAATATAAACCAGCTTCTACTCAAATAATTTCAAGCATTTCAAATACATCAGTCTTCTCTTAAAGACAGAGGCATTCCCTCTGTATGGATAAATCCCATCAGAAAGTGCCTGAAGTCAGAAATATTTATTTTTCCTATTACCACCAGCAAATTCCAATTAGACATTCAACTGGAGTTTACTGGCTAATACAGTTGAGAAATGCAATGTACAATACTCTGTAAAATTCTATTCAAATTTTTGCCTACAGTGATCAGCCACCCTGATGATGAGTGTGATGAGATCACATTGTGTTAGGTGTGGTCGTAAAAAACAGCCTTTATAATTATCTGCCTTGTACTTTCACAAGAGTACTGAGGAAAGCACAAAGACCATACTATGGCTACACACAAACTCTCCACAACCTTCATCAGGTGAATGGATACTGATGCACAATCAGCAAAACACAGCTGACTAAAATTCTCAGACTGTGCCTCTCTGGCCCTACCTTCCCACCTCCCATTTGCACCTTTCAGATATGACTTGCATTCCTGCAATAAACCACAACACTATAACCTGCTTAACAATACACTTAGTGTATTAATCTCCCTACATTGCTCCCTGCTCCAGAATTCACTAAAGAAGGAAATGGATGCCAAACAGATTCTCAAAAACTTCATGACTTGCAGGAGCCTGTAGCAGATCCTGCTCCTTGGAATACAGTTTAAAGAAAGAAGTCAGGGCATCAAAGACACTCTAGCTGGGAGGGAGAAAGAATTAAAAATATACAAATGATAAAATTCTGAACCTGCTCAGTACAGATTACTGTTCAGCATTAACCAGATTTGCAGTCACAGTTGTCTTTAGTCTGAGACAAGAAAGGCATCTATTTCTTTTATGTTTTTTGACAATTTTCTCTTGTCCCCCCATTTGACCTCACCAAGTACAGAACTTGACTTCATTTTCTAGACAAACCCTTTGCAGTCCTGACACGATCTAGTGTCAAACACTTCCCCAAACCACATGAGGAAATATCATTATGGTTGCCACTGAAATCACTAAGCATAGTGATGTCCCCAGACACAAGATTTCATCAGGAGTTACTTCGGTTACTCAAGCATTATTTTAACATGCTGGTGTCATGTCTGAAACAGTTTTTTTCACTCATTTACAGAGCCCAAGCACAGCATTCACCAGTGTCCTGGGTTTTCCCCTCTCCCAAATTTACCCTAAACCAGGACAACCAGCTTCAGCTGAATCCAGGAAGACCAAACATTTGTGCAAATCTAGGTATTAAGTTCCTTCTTCACTCAGAAAACTAATGCACATTTAGAGGCTGCCAACAATTCAGTCTTGAACCAATGAACATACTTCCTTCTTACAGGAACTATCTCAGAAGTAAGAAATAACTCCACTTCCTTGGTCTCTTCAACTGAGATCACTGTTTCCTTGCCTGTGTACCAAACAACACTCTTTCTGTCATGCAATTTTATGGACTTTTCAGCATCTAGTGAGCTCAAAACAGCAGTCCTTGAACTCACTGGTTCCTCCTAATTTCTTCCTTACTCAGATCAGAGCAACAGTCAGTGCAACACACAAGGCCAGATCGGGGATAAAATCGTTATGTTATTAGAGAAATAAACACTGTATAATAACCCTGTAATTTTAACAGGCCAAATAAATGGTTCACAGTTCATTTAGTTCTGGCACTTCAACTAAATACTGTACTTCACAACATTTTTAACACATCCAGTTTTATGACTAAGCACAATTTCCAAAGTTTTGTGAGTTTTTTCCCTAAAATATGGAAAAAAATCAGAATTCCACTACATAGTGTGCTGATGGGTCATCTTCAGGGTGCTAAAGATCTAAAAAAATGCTCACAAAAAGCAAGAATGTGTTTTAACTTCTCAGCTTTACAGCAAATAATGAAAGAGGACACTTTTCCAGAGAACTCAGCAAATATTCATGAGAAAGCTGATGAATTTTCCTTTATTAAAAGGAGTGGTCAGGTATTGGAAGAAATTGTCTAGGAAAGTCTTGGAACCATCACCCTTTTAAGTGTTCAAGAAACATGTGGATGTGGCACTTGGGAACATGGTTTATGGATGAACGTGGCAGTATTGGCTGATCTTGATAAAAATCTTTGCAAAACCAACCTTCACAATTCCGTGACTCTATGAAATACGAAGATTCTTGATGCAGGGTGCTCTGCTGTCTAAGCAGGAAATGCAAAGCAATTATGGCATGAAAGGGGACCACGTTCTTTTGAACACAGGTTCTTTTTCCTAATCCTTGTGTGTTCCTTCCCCAGCCTTGCTGCAGTCAGCCCTCAAGATTTTCATTCCAGCTTTACTGCTCTTCTCCAGTCTGAAACACTTTCACACATAAGCCTCCTATTACATCCTGTGTCACCGGTCTAAGTTTCTTCGGTGCTCCTAGAAAATATTCCTTAGGAAAAGCTTGACTTGCTATTCAATATAACTGAAAATAGGATGTTGCAGCACAGTGTCTGGGAAGTACTAACATAATGCAGAAAAATCTCAGTGTAAGTTTCCACCAGTTTCAATGGGTTTAATTTGCACATACCAACATGCAAATACATATGGTCAGCAAAGTACAAATCATAATGTAGATGTATTGGTCAAGGTGTGCCATTAGTAATATTTTTACCATGTTTTTCCTTTATCTTCCTTCCTGATACCCCACTCCCTCTGTCCACCTTCCCCATCCTTTCACTAACCCAAATCATTAGAGATGTAGGCTGAACCAATTTTTGTTCTTTGGTGCCCTCTACGGGACTGATTTCTGCAATAGGAAGTTGCCAGGAAGAAACCAGACTTCTCCCTCACAGAAGAGCAAGGACAGGGCAGTCCAAATCAAGTACATTTGGAAGTGGAATTTCTAAATTGCTAATGACTTTAATCTATCCATCCATAGGATCCACGTTATAGGTCTCTGCAGCTACTGCTTTTGCAGGAGTTGCCTTCCTGTTAAAGCTTTCCATTTTTCTTCAAGAAAGCAAAAAGTTTCTTGGGGTTTTAGGGTTTGGGGTTTTTTTCCCAAACCTACAAAAGCCAAGGTAAGCAAGCATTCAGTCTCATCTTTTGCCTAAGGCCACAGCATGTACATATCCAGTTGATCAGGTAAGTATTTTATAAGAAAGGCTTTAATTTAAACTTAAATTACAAAGCATGCATTAAAGATCTCATTTCAGAAGGCCAGCAAAATGACATCAGAAAGTATTCTTAGCTTTAGAGACAATTTCTGACACTAGGAGCGTCGTTTTAAAGGCTGGGATATTTTTGTTCCTCGCAACATACAAATTACAAATTACCCAGCTTCCAAATACACAAATTGTGACAGATCTTCATCAATAGAACTTGGAACACTTCTTAAACACAATTTAAATACTCATCCACAATGGGACAAAAAAACCCATACTATCTTCTATGTGCTAACTGCCCAAGGGAACACTCTTAACACTCTTCTCCCTAATTAAATTGAAGTAAGCTATGCCAAGACACCTGTTGCCTACCTCATGGGTAGAGTAAGAATCCATATGGACGATTAATCCTTGGCAACCTACTACACCTCATTCCTCACTTCACTACCCACAGGAGCATGCATAGAATCAGAGAGTCACAGAAATGTTTGGGTTGGAAAAGACCCCCAAGATCACTGAGTCCAACCTTTGACCAACCACCACCTTGTCAACTACACTATGGCACTGTATGCCATGTCCAGTTGTTTCTTGAACACCTCCAGGAACTGTGACTTCACTAGTAGTGACTTCACTGTGACTTCATGTAGTCTATTCCAATGCTTAATAACCCTCTTCACAAAGAAATTCTTCATGATGCCCAATCTGAACCTTCCCTGGCACAACTTCAGGCAATGTCCTTTCATGCTGTCACTGGTTGCCTGGGAGAAAACAACAACCCACACCTGGCTACATCCTCCTCTCAGGCAGTTGCAGCAAGTGGTAAGGTAACTCCTGAGCCTCCTTTTCTCCATGTTTGAAACCTTCAGCTTGATGCCTTAGGTTTTAGCTTTTATATTTTTTAGAGTCTGTGCTATTTTAGTGGGTAGTTTTAGGTTTCATATTAAATGCTACTGAGTTCTCTTCACAGAGTAGATAGACAAAACAATTCCTTCTCCAGCTCCATACCAACAACAATATTCAGGCCCAAGAACAAAAACAACGGTGAAGTGAGAAGAAAAAACAAGGAGGATGGAGCTTCATGACCTGAAGCTACGGTTGGACAACTGACTCCAATATGCTAATGGACCAGAACTTGTGAAAGTGTGAGACCTTGTGATCAGGCGTCCATTTTGAGATGCATCCTGGGTGTGGTCTGGCTGGACTCTTGTGTGGCCCAGGTGCACCCATTGAGGCCTTTTAATAAATATCTACTTTATCTTCTTGCTCTGTCTAGTCTCTGTTCCAGGTCAGCATCCAGAAGGCATCAAGCTCCTCAGTCACTGCTCATATGACTTACTCTCTAGACTCTTCCCCAGCTTCACTGCCCTTCTCTGGACTCACTCCAGCATCTCAATGTCTTTCTTGAAGTGAGGGGCCCAGACATGGACATAGGATTCGAGGTGCTGCCTCACCAGTGCTTGTAAGGATACAAGTCCAGATTCATACTCATTAAGATTTATGACAACTGACTAACCACAGTCTCCTGGGCAGAAAACACAGCAGAGCTCATTGGTAGAGTACTGGAATCATAAAGAGCCCATGGAAGACAAGAGAACCACAAGCTCAACCTGCCTGTGTTTGAGCATCCATCCTGTGCTGGCTGACCCTCCATGGACCACGAGCTCAGACTCACAAACTGCTGACTGCAACTGCCAAGTGTGCCCTGAGACCAACACCCACCAGGACCCCACCAACAGAATCCCCCTAGGAGAAAGAGCTTAGAAGGACTGGAGAACAGGAGACAAGGCAGAATGAAGGTGAATGAAAGCAGGAGCAGCTGTCACAAAAGTGATAGGCATGGTTTTGTCTGCTTATGTCAGTGACGGATGGCTGTAGGGAAGAAGAGGGGTAGTTGGGTTTTATTGAAAGGTTTCTTGCTTGCAGTGTGTAAAGGCATTTGTGGCTGTGGCAATGTTCAGTTGACTTAAGCAACTTCAGCAATAAAACTTGAAAGAAAGAGATGTGATGTGATCAAACACAAAGACAGAAGTGTAAAAATAATTTTAGGATTATATCATGTCCTCTCTCTATAAGACAAAGGGGAGACAGGATAAAAATATTCCAAAATTTATAAAAGGTATCCAAAAATAGAAAAGAATAAATCACTTATAGCTAGAACATGAGAAAAAGAACGTACAATATCAGTAAGAAATCTGAAGCTTCTACAAAGAAGCAGATGTCTAACAGATAAAGAAAGCATTGGAATTGACTACTGAGGAAGCTGTAGAAATGTCAATGTCAGGCATTTTTTGGAACAAAAATCAGGATTCATTTAGATACAGTGGATTCTGTGAATAGAAGGGACTAAACAAGAACCAGAAAAAAAATTCTAGTTACATGAGAAGGAGAAAATATGCCCAGGAGTTTGGGAGTTTGGGGAGAAAAAAACAAAGTCAGCAGAAAGCCTAGCAAAAAAAAAAATTCTGGAGATGATGGCTCCTACACCATTTTATGCCTTATTTTCCATCATTTCCAGAATTACTTTTTAAACTCAACAAACAAGTCAGAAAGAAATATACACTTTCACAAGGTCTGAACTTAGTTCACCTTGCCCACTGCCCCTTTTAACCAAAAGCTTTATAGGAAATAAAAGTGGGGAAAAATGAATCTAAACCCATAACTGCTTCCATATGGCAGCATTACTCACTTGTTTCACATTTTCTGCCAAGAACACAACATAAACGGCACAAAATCCCAGCTGTGTTATCACTAGGAAAAAGTCCACAATATACCTGAGGAAGAAAAAACAAACATACATTATACTTAAGATTCCAACAATTATCCCATTGCTAATACCTAATACACAATTACTGCTCCTTTTTAGAGCAGTCAAAATGCTAGACTCAAATGCCACATTAAAGAACACTGCGGCTCAGACTGTTTTTGAAAAAAGTGATACACAATGGTGGCCTGAAGACAGACTGTAATGAAACTCTGCTAAAGTCAAGCACAGAGCAGAGATCTGCCCCAGAGAATGAATTTGCTGCAGCACAGAGTCTCTGGAGATCCAAATGCCCATTTGAGACTTGTAACTCTTTGGTGCAATAGGAAATTGTCATTATATATCAGAACAAACCAATTTTCCCTCTAATTGAGCTCTACTCCATTCTATGAAGTCATCACAACACATCTATCTTTAAAGATTAACTCATTAGCAAGATGCTGCATCCTTTAAAGTAACAGGAATATTAAAAATTCTTCTACAAGTGAGGTAAAAATCATTTAAAATTAACTCTGAGCAACCTGTCTGTTTCACATTCACAATTTTACTACTGTGCAGTCATATCATAAACTCTACAAACAGCAACAGATGGCAAAGAAAAAATAATGTGTTCTTTGTAAAAGAGGGATAAAATATTTCACAGACACCACAAGCCATTTATATTTTCATGTCATTACTGCAAAAATAGTAAATATTTCTCCATTATTTGTATGCTATATTTAAAAAGGAACCAAAGAATTGTTTTGCTTCCTCTCAGAATACATACATTAAAGTGATTAACATTTGTAGTGTTGACCTGCAATGCAGAGAAATGTTGGGAAAAGAGAATGAAAACTCAAACTACTTCACTGCATTAGACACACAGAATTCTTTTCTAGTTATAACACATCTCTTCCTATCTTACTAAACAGAATTCTTTTTCTTTTTCTTCAGAGCTCTTGTAGAACTGAAAACTGAAACATCTAATAGAGTCAGACATCCTCGCATCTCCTCACTACCAGCTGGCAGCAGGAAATAACAAATAACACTGCATGAAAGCATTTTAAGGAAGGTAAATTCTTAGTAAAACAGAAATCTCCTAATCATTCCAAGCATACCCATTAACTTTTAAAAATTAATTTACTCAAATAAATTCTAGCTCAAACTTACCGGCCCCAGGAAGCTCGTCTCTGAAGAGCAGTCAGGGGCCCCACTTCTATTGCATAGCTAACTGTATCACTATATCCCAGGGAGGACTTCTTCATCCTGAAATCAGAAAGTGAAGAAAAAACAGAGTTACCAGAAACTATGAGGACCTAGAACCCTACTTTGAAAATACTGTTGGTCTTCCATGATTATAACAAGTTGTCACGTGTGGCAACACTTTGCTGCTCTGAATTTCAGAGGTATGGTTTGGGCTTCTTTACACCAGGAAGGGCTATTTAGCACTCTACAGGCATGTGAAACACGGTGTTGCTTCCCCCCAGTTCACCAGTACTATAAGCTTCTTACAAAATCATATTCTTATTATATGAGCTTAAGAAATTAATCTCAAATCTAAAAGTCTCAAAGAACTTAAACATAATTCAACTCTTGTTGCACAAGCAGGCAATCACAATTGATTCAATGATCTTATTTCGGTCATCAACTTTAAAGACCATTCAAAAGTACAGAGGAAAAATTCAGGAATGATAAGGTCCATTCACAGTACAATATCAAATTAATCTGGAAAAAGAGATTTTCCAGCTACAGGGACATGAGTAGTTTTGTGCCTCTACTCAGTTCAAAAGTTCATTGCACTTTGAAACGAGACCCTCCCACTGCTTCTCTTTAACACTTGACAGTACAATAAAAATGTTTAATGAAAGCCACAATTAATCAAAATACTCTGTCAGTCAAATCTGAGTAACTGCTTCTCCACAGTACTGCACGTCTCACTTGTAGGAATATTTAATATTTATCTGCTCGATGGCATCATTTTAACACATTCCTTCAACACTACAACTTTGAAGAATCAAATTGCCACCATTCAGTAACAGAGCACACAAATAATCATGAAAGACATTAACAGCATATCTTAGTTTATATTTTACTCCTATAAACTGGGTATTCATAAAATATTTACATTTTTCAAAGTTAGGACAACTCAGAAGCTCTATGAATATAAAGAAAGATTGAAAACAAGCAACTAAAACTGCAATGAGAAAGGCCTGGTTATTTGCCAGCAGGGAAGAAGGTACTGGACAACACAAGTTAAATCAACCTCATTTTGTGTATGAGCAGAGAATAAACATGTTTTTTCAATATGTTGCACAAAGTATAGATGTCATTACTAGGTGTACGCTAAAAATTTGAGAAGATTCTAAACTGGCAGAAGAAATTGCTACAGTCCAGAATATTTTGTAGACCAAAAATCACAAACAGAAAAGAGGAATTAAAAAAAAACATACTTAAACTCAGCAACTGAATGAGTAGTTCCACATTTACCTCTGACACAGACAGTGGCTGCAACGTACCAAGATGTGCATACAGTGAACAGATATAAATCCTATGAACACAAGGCTGATTGGTCCAACCTGGTATGGAAAAAAAAAAAAAGAGATGACACAGGAGATACAGAAATTTTTATGAAAATATGCTGGGGAAAAATCTTTACATGAAAAAATTCCGCATTGTAGCAAATTAAGTAAATAATTCAAACATTTTCCCCCTCAGCAGGATATTGCTACTCATGTTTCATGATATCCCTTGAGTTTCAGTTCACTACTTAAGAGAAGGTTATTCAGAGGTGATCAAGCCATAAGTATCAATTGAGTACTTCACTCCTCTGTTTCACTTGCAAAAAAGTTTGTCAAGAAAGAAGACTGCACAATTCAGAGGTCTGAACCACTTGAAAGTGGCAAAGACAGTAAAAGTTACAAGTTACAGATAACTATCAAATTAAATCATTTTTTTCAGAATAGAAGTTTGACCTGAAGTATTCACAGAAGAAACTTGCCTTACACACATGTAACTTTCACTCTCAAACTGAACAACCCATACAATGGAATTACAGAATTATTTAGTCATAAAGTGAAAATTTCATTTGATTAAATTAACCCTTCCCTAGGAAATGCATTGTTTGTTACAAGGTTTAAACAACCTGGGCTATACCCTATTTCTGCAGAAACACTAGACTGATTTAACAAGCTGATGCTTCATCCTAAGACATAAAATCTGTCTCTACAGAAGTCTTTAAAAGGTAAGACAACCCCATAGAAATAATTCCCATGAGACACCACAGGAGTCTCGGTAAATCAGAATATTTCTTTTTTTCTAACAAACGTTTTGTTTGGGCCAGAAAAATAATTTGGCTGAGCAAAAATGCAACTCATGCAATGAAATCTTCAGGGTGAAGTAGTAACTTTCTTTAAAACAAGAAAATCTTAATCTTCAGTACTGATTTCCCTAAATTAAAGAGAAGTGACACAACTCTATTAAGATGGCAGTGACAAATAAGTAGTATTGAGCTTTTAGTTTTTCAGGACATATATCTGTAAGTATTTCTGGATTATTTTTCTAGTCTATGAAAAAAGAATTCTTACCACAATGCCAGCATTTTTTATTGCAAGCGGGAGACCAAGAAGCCCGGTTCCGATGTTTCCTTTGAGGAGGTGAGTCAGTGTTTGTATAAATCTGAGGATAAAATGTCACATTAGAAGTACACACAGATGGGGTAGAGGAAAAAAACAAAACCACACCTTTTGTCTATAATAAAGTGATAAATTTCAAGTTTCAATTTACAATTTACAATTTACAGTGGTTCAGCTATTTTAAAGGAAGTGCAGCATATTCAAATAATGTTTTTATTCATTCTTACCTGTGAGCACCCTCAAATACAACACACAAGTCTGATTTTCAGTTCTTTACTCCAGCTTGTGAAATATTAATTTCTCTGCAATTTCATAGTTCTTTCAGAACCTCAGAGTCAAAATTACCAAGATTTAGCAATGTTACTTTAAAATCTGTAACATTCAAAACAATCATCAGCTCCAAATCACAATTGTGTCAGCCAAAGCTTTATCTAATGGAAAAAAAACCCAAAACATTTACAAGCTTTTCTAATTAAATTTTCAAAACAGATTATCTCCAGAGTCCCTCAAAATCTTTTTCAAACTATGTTTGGACTTTGAGTAGCCTAATCATTTTACACATAGGAACCTTGAAATATTTTACAGCTAGTACATTGTTAGCTTCAAAGTAAGTGAGAACCTCCTCAAAATTGGTTGCTTTTTGGGAGAATTATACAAAATCCTCATGAATAACCACAAAACTGTTCTGCAGGTGCAACAAGACCCCTTCAGAGTTCAGAAAACTGCTCCTAAGAAACAAGTCAAAGGCAAGAAATTTGAACAAGCTGCTAATTAAGATTCACACATACGTAATGCCTTCTTCATTATCAAGCTGGTAATGCGCCTTAACTGGCAGGAAAGCGTTTTCATGCTCTTCATCTGAGAGGCCATCTGAGTCTTCTTCATCAATTAAAGGCTTCATTACTTCCATGCCTGTACAACAGAGTTAATACTACATTAGCATTAGAAACAAGCTTACAGTTCAGAATTAAACTGCGGTTCAAACTACCCATGCCACAAGGTTTTAACATGTTCCTAACTACAGAGATGATTTAAGCACAAGTTCACACAGAATATTGTCCCTCTTTAAAAGAGGCACACCATCTCATCATCATCATCATTATTATTATTATTGCCAAACATCACAGTTTTTTATTGAGAAAAGCAACTTTCTATCATGGAAATGTAGCTAGTTTAAATCACTTTGCAAGCTAATGCAACATAAAGCAAAACAGAAAAGTCATCCATCATTACAAAAGAGTGAGATTCATCTTAACCACTGGTAGCTACTTCAGAATTAGACACTAAGTCTGTACTTAGAGAGGTAAGATAGATACCACAGAAAGTATCTCCATTCATTGAAGAAAGAACCAAAATACAGGAATCAGGCTGCATCCTTTGAAAGCTGCAATTTCATGAATCTTTTAAACTAGCATAAAATTCCAGCTAAGTAACAGCACCAAGTATCAGCAAGCAGTCAGTAGTGAACAAAATTGCCTTTCAGGCAAAACTAACAACTTATGCCAGTTTAATGTAGAGGAAATTATAACCATTTTAAATTACTACAGTTAAGCAAAGCAAATCCTGCCAAGAGCAAAAAGATTATTTACCCTACACTTGCCTACCACAGTATCCATTAATAAAAAACGCTGAATAAGTCTCAAGTTCCGTAACTCCCCCCCCCCCAAAAAAAAAGCAAAATTCCGTC